>RYFJ01001236.1:0-171051 GCA_003991445.1 Oryza meyeriana var. granulata
AAGTCGCGACCATTGATGTCTTTTGACCCCACAACAGAAATGTCATAGGCCGCTGCCACCTTATGGACACTCTGCATTCGGGCCTGATCACCAAGCCCCCGACAATTGTAGGGATCATGGCCATGGATTACCGCTGCCAACATGCTAGCCATCGCAACAGTCAGGAGACATGACTAATACCGTCCAATAGACAGCTTCTGATTGCGATGATGTCTTAAACTGGCCTCAACATGCACGCCAAGCGGTTTGGGCTCCAGTCAGCCTGCTCGGAGCACGCCATTACGTCACTGCGGCAATCAAAAGTGACCGTGCGGCGACAACAGATGACCCAACCGTGTAACCAGGGACACCCCGAGGGCTACTACGGATGCGATCTACGGCAGACATCTGCTCGATGACGGGAACGTGAGGAAGACAAGCGCCGATGACTGGAGGACAAGAATGAGCGCTTTGGCCTCACCATGAGCGTTCATCACCGCCGAGTCGGAGTCAGAGCCCTCACCTAATGACGAGTACAAGCATTGACCCACTAGCTACACAAGCTCGACTGGCCATCTGGCCTTTCAAGCCGACTGGAATTGAAAAATATATGGGGAAAACCAATCCCGGAGTCCTGGCTCACAGTTTACACTTTGGCGATCCGCGCAGCCGGAGGTGACCACAAAGCCATGGCTAACTACCTCCCAGTTGCCCTAGCCGACTTGGCGACGACATGGCTAATAGGACTTCCCAGGCGGTCGATCGGCTCCTGGGGAGAACTCCGAGAACGCTTCATTGCAAATTTCCAAGGAACATATGAGTGGTCTTCTTCCGAGTATGACTTAATCAATGCCATCCAAAGGAAAGAATGAGTCTCTGTGCGATTTCATCAAGAGGTTTTTTTTTTTTTTCCGAGCAAGAGGACTTGATCCCAAAGATCAAGGTGAGGTCTCATCGTCGCCTTCTGCAAGGGAGTTAAGGCGATACCCCCGCTCATCACCAAGTTCACTCAAAAGCCTTCGACTTCGTCAAAGCTCTATTGATGTGGCCAACATATATTTAATTCGGCTGATGTGTCGCTGAGGCCCTGGACGACAAGGAGCCCGAACAAAAGGACAATAAAGACACAGACGACACAGCCCCGATTAAGTCCGGTAACCACAAGTGCAAGTCGAACAATGTCGTGGCAGTAGTGGAGCGCAGTTGGCCGTGAACCTCAAGGACGAATGACTACTAGAAAGTCATGACCAAGCCATGCCCTTTGCATCCAAAGGGGAAGCACGCGTCTAAGAATTGCTTCATGCTCAAGAAATTTGTTTCGGAGCAAACATCAGTATCTGGCGTGCCAAAAGACGAGGACCAGCCAGATTCGGAGCCCAGCCGGTGGACTACCAAGATCCCTAGGATGAACCTCAATCACATCTTCGGAGGGCCGTCTGCATACGAGTACAAGAGAAAACAAAAGCTGATAGCTCGAGAAGTCAACTCGGTCTGAACAAACGCCCCCAATACCTACGCTGGCAGAGACAACATCATATTGACTGCGCAGATCACCCTGACCGAGTCACGCATCCAGGGCGTTACCCCACTCGTCCTGGATCCGGTCATCAGGAGTATCAAGCTGAGGAAGGTTCTCATCAATGGAGTAAGCGCTCTCAACATATTGTTCGCCAAAACTCTCGACGAGATAAAGATCCCTTGATCCGAGCTACGGCCGAGTACTGCTTCCTAACACGGGGTAATCCTCGGCCTCTCTTCCACTCCACTCGGACAGATCACTCTGCTAGTTACTCTTGGCATGCGGGAGAATTTTTGTACTGAGAACATCTGCTTCGAGGTTGCTGACTTCAAGACCGCGTACCACGCCTTACTCGGACGGCTAGCACTAGCGAAGTTCATGGCAGTGCCCCATTACACATACATGGTGCTCAAGATGCCAGGACCAGCAAGAGTACTTTACTTGCGTAGTGATGTTAAGCAAGCCTTCACCTGCGACAAGGAGAGCTACGAGTTGCCTAGTCTCAAGAAGGCAGTCAGACAAAATTATATCCGATTAGCTGCAACACCCACAATCGAGGACGATCAAGTTCCGGCAAGAAAAGGAGCAAAGTTAGGAATTTCGGCGGATTCAAAGACAAAGAAGATCCCCTTGGACCCTTCCAATCCCACCAAGATTGTGCTTGTCGGGATCAGACTCAACCCCAAATAGGAAGACACACTTTTCACCTTCCTCCAGCGAACAGGGATATATTTGCTTAGAAACTTTCCAACATGCCTGGTGTACCAAGGGAGGTGATCGAGCATTCCCTCAACATCAAGACGGACGCCAAACCAGTCAAACAATGACTGCGGAGCTTCGCACAAGACCGCAAAGATGCTATTCGGGAGGAGATAACCAAACTCCTTATAGCCAGGTTCATCAAAGAGGTCTATCACCCAGATCGGCTGGCAAACCCGGTCCTGGTCTGGAAGAAGAACAATAAATGGCGCATGTGCGTCGACTATACTGACTTAAACAAGGCATGCCCCAAGGATCCATTTGCTCTACCTAGGATAGATCAGGTGGTCGACTCCTCAGCAGACTTCTTTTATCACGCCATTTGGTGCATACAGCTATGTCACTATGCCGTTCGGGTTAAAAAACGCTGGCGCAACGGATCAACGCGCTATCCAGCAGTTTCTTCACATTCAACTTGAGTGCAATGTGGAGGCATATGTCGATGACGTGGTAATCAAGACCAAAGTCAAAGAAGACCTTATCGGTGACTTAGAAGAAACTTTTCAAAGCCTTCAGAGATTCAAGATGAAGTTGAACCCAGAGAAGTGTGTCTTCAGAGTACCTTCGGGAAAATTACTCAGCTTCATCATATCACAGCAAGACATCGAGGCTAATCTAGAGAGAGTCAACGCTATCATTGTCGATATTTTATATCGGCAATAATTATATAGGGCTATTCATCAGACCTAAACTCGATGGATTCGAAAGGACACACGGGATTTATACTGGTTTAGGCCCTCGGTGTGAGGTAATACCCTACTTCCAGTTGTGGTGTATTCTTTCGCGTATACTCTTGGTGAGATTGTAAAATGCCCAGGGGGCTCCCTACCCCTCCTTAAATACTGAGGATGAGGATTAATAGGGTAGGAAACCCAATCGGATGCGACCAAGGGCTTTCATTATCAGTACATAGAGTATCTTGCTAGGACTATATCCCTTTTCTTGTCATGTAAGGTAATATGTAGCCGAGTCCTACACTATCTCCAATTGTTGGGACCGGCCTACCCTTTGTGCGAGTGGCCGTAATTGCCCTCCTTGAGGAACCCGGGCCCATGGCCTCCACAGTAGCCCTGAGACCTTCATAGTTGAGTCACAGCTGATGCCGAGTGCTCATCCTCCAGGGTGAAGAGATTCCCGAGTGCTTTGCTCTCGAGTACTCATTGTCCGAGTGCTTCTTCTCCCAAGTCCTGCTTCATGTCAGTTGGCAACGAGGCTATGAAGGGCTTCATAGATGAATAGTATGCGCCAAATAGGAGTACCTATTAGGTGTAGCCCCCAATTTTGTGCTTAATTGGAAAACAATTAAACATAATGTGTTCAAAAGGATCTTTACCTTAAGTCTTTCCCGAGTGATATGTTTCTTAGAAATTGGACTCTTCAGCTATATATTAGCTAGAAATTTTGCTCAAGGCAATTTGGCTAAGCATGTAAGCCGAGTATCACTATGGCTTGAGAGAAACCTGCATCCCCAATTTTAATAGAGACCAGCTATTGATCCTTATAAGGATATATTCTCAATACCTTAAAATAATCAATATCCAAATGTATACACCCAGCTGTAGGCTTAGCATGAAGCGTATCTAATTATCTAATCGGTTCTTGTAAAATAGCACTTGCATCACGATTTTAACGTGACCAGCAGTCGACCCAATAGGACATCCTATTTAAGAACTCATATCTTCGGCATACTACCGAATAAGCTGGCCCAAACTGACCTACACAGTGTAGCCCTATAAATTCAAAGATTTGATCATTGCTCAACATGCCCATTGCTCTAGGGGTATGCCACGAAGCGTTAAGCAGATTTTGATGCCGAAATCATCGCAGAAATCTTTGAATATGCCACCCTTGAACTAAGCGCGTTGCCCATAATGATGCGATTGGGGACTCCAGATCTGTAGATTATACTCAGTATGAAGTCTTTTGCCTAGGCCGCAGTTATGGTAGCAACATGTCTGGAATCAATCCTCTTTATGAAGATGTCCACCGCGATGAATAGATGTGCAAACCCTCTAGGCCCCTTCTTGAATGGCCTGACCATGTCAAGCCCCTAGACAAGGGTACGAAATTGGAATAGCCTACAACTCCTGTGCCAGTAGGTGAGTTTGCTGAACGAAAAATTGACATCCCTTGTATGACCGGATGAGTGCTTTAGCGTCAGTAACCGCAATCGGCCAGAGAAATCCTTGCCTGCAAGCCTTTCCGACTATGTTCTGAATGCAGCATGGTTGCCACAGATGCCCAAGTAGATAGATTGTAGGATTTTCTTGCCCTCTTCAGTTGTGACATAGTGCATGAGAACTTCAGATGCGCTTTGACGATATAGGTCTTCTCTGACTATGACAAAGGTTTTGCTCCGTCGCTTGATTTACTTAGCTTCGTTGCAATCTTTAGGCAGTTCGTCTTCTAGTAGGAATCGAATGATTGGGGTCTTCCAGTCTTGAAAAATAATGAGTACCTCCGTAGGTTCCGGGTTTGGTGCTACCTTCGACTAAAAGCTCCAATAGTGGCTTGTTTCCCTGTTTTGGCCAAATAGGTACCCGAACGCTACGCTAGCGCAGGATTCGGCTGGTGACCCTCTTGGGCACCCGTACCCAACCAGGCAAAATTGTAGCCGAATAAGGTACCCGAACCTCGTATTAGTATAGGATTCAGCTGGCGACCCCCATGGGCATACCCTACCCAACAGTGTGGTACCCGAGCCCCTACTGGTGCCGGAGGTCAGTTATTAGCCCCCATGGGGCATACCAAGGTAAAGGTGACATCCGTGTCCTGACTGGTGCAAGTACTCGATTAGTAGCCCTCATGGAGCATGCCGGGTGATTCTTGAAGTGTTGCACTTCAAGTGTATCATGGAAGACTGGTCCAGCCCCCGAGTGTAGGAGATCGGCTCGTAGCCATGGGTTCCTATTACAAGTATTCGGGACTGGGCCTGCATTATAAACATATTGGATGAGTAGCATCTGATGAAGAAAACAATCACCCAAAGAACATTTATGTATTTTACAATGTATGTAAATATGTGTTCCTCCTCTTATTGATTTTAATTTCCTCGAGTAGTTGACCCCTTACGTTTAAACACTCTGCCCGACTAGTCATAGCCCCCGAGCGTCAGGAGTCGGCTCATGCCTCTTTCCCAGACACGCGTTTTGGGTGACTTGACTTCGCCTTTCATGGAGCAAAGCTTCACGGATCAGAATTTATGCTACTCGAGTACTTTTGCAATCATTAAGAGTAAAAACAGAAAATGCATAGTATGTACACCTATTAGGTGTAAGCGGTTGGGGCATTGGCAAGGCCGAGTGAGGAATTGACGATCTCATCCCCCTAAATCTGATCTCGACTGGCACTAAGCCATATCTGAGTCAAATCATAAGGAAGTGAGTTGCCTCCTGGCCCATTTAGATAAGAATATTATATAAAGGAAGAAATATGTATCAGAAAATGACTTAGCTGTTCGGTATTACACAAGTTGGGAGTGGGGATGCCATCCTTGCATTTGAGCTTTTGAGCCCCCGAGCATATCACTTGTCATTCTGATAATCCTCAGTTCTAGGAGGTCGAGGACGGTTGTGATTGACTACCGCAATGAAGTCCCCAGATTTTCGCTTGCAGTTCCAAGGCTTGGACAGGGCCGTGTCGTTCGTCTCCCGTCGCTCCTTCTGTCGGGGCTTGTCGTCTAGTGCCTCTGCCACTGCGCCGGCTGAATCAGCATATTTATTGGCCATTTTGAAGAGAGCTTTGACAGAGTTGGGTGGCTTCTGAGTGAACTTGGCGATGAATAGCGCGTCTCTGACTCTCTTTCGGAAGGCGGTGATGATGACCTTGTCCTTGATCTTGGGAATTGAGTTCCTCTTCTCGGAAAAACGCTTGATGAAATCGCGGAGGGACTTGTTCTTCCTCTGGTGGCACTAATATAGATCGTACTTGGAAGACGGCCTCTCGTATGTTCCTTGGAAATTTGCGATGAAGCGCTCACGGAGTTCTCCCTAGGAGCCAATTGACCGCCTGGGAAGCCCCTGTCAGCCATGTCCTTGCCGAAGTCAGCCAAAGGCAACTGGTAGGTAGTTAGCCATGACCTTGTGATCACCTTCGGCCGCACGAATTACCAAGGTGTAAACTATGAGCCAGGACTCCGGGTTGGTCTTCCCATCGTACTTCTCTATTCCAGTCGGCTTGAAGCCAGATGGGCAGCTGACTTGTTGTAGCTCGTGGGTGAACGTCGGTACTTTGTCGTCTAGGTGAGGGCTCCGACTCCGACTGCGGTGATGAAACCGCTCATGGTGGAGGCCAAAGCGCTTGTTCTCATCCTCTAGTCGGTGGTGCTCATCCTCATCCTCCAGTCGGTGGCGCTCGTCTTCCTCGCGTTCCCATCGTTGAGCGTTGATGTCTTGCTAGAGATTGTGCCGTAATCGACCCCAGACTTCTCGGTTATCATGGCGGTCATCCTATTGTTGCCGCCGTCGGTCATCTTTTTGATTGCTGAGTGACGTATGGCACGACTTTGAGCGTGGCTGACAGGAGCCAGCCGCCCGGCGTCATGTTGAGGCGGATGAGATTGCCGCATTAGAAGCCATCCTGTTGGACGGTATGAGTGTCTCCTGACTGTTGCCGCAGCTGGCATGCTACAGCGGTAATCATGGCCTTGATCCTTGCAATCTATGGGGTGGCCTGGTGATCAGGCCCGAACTGCAGAGTGTCCTATAAGGTGGTAGCGGCCATATGTTTTGTTGTGGGGTCACAAAGATGTCATGGTCGCTGACTTGGGTTTGGAGGATCTCCTGTTGAGTAGTGTGCCCAGCCTTGTGTAGATTGTCGTTACGTGCATCGCGCTTGGCTCATAGATATCATGCTTCTTCCTCCTATTGTTCACGTAGTCAGCGAGCCTCCTCCTCTTGCTAATCGCTTAGTCGGCGTGCATCTTGAGTCGGGGTTGAGCCCTTGGACGCCATGAATATTTCGCGTGGTGGAGAAAAGCTTGCCGAACTGCTGTCCGACTGAGAGTCGGAATTAGAGTAGGTTAGGGGGAAATTACGATTCCAACCTCCCTAGATCCAATCTTGAGTGGCTCTGGGCCATATCTGAGTCGAACTCCAAGGGATTGGGTCTGCCACATTAGATGTTGATCGAAGTTATCCACGGCATTGCCGAGTCCGAACGGCAGGATGATAATCTCTTCCTCTCTTAGCCCGAAATCAGTCGGCTCAAGGCTGAGTCTAAGTCGAACACCGAAAAAAAGAGTTATCCCTAGACTCGAGCATCTTGGGGATCACCGCAGCATGTCTTTGAAGATTGCTGCAGCGTTCAGCAGGCTGACTGGCGCGAAGTCGGCTTGGTTCCTGGTCGATCGGATCAAGTCCGAGTCGGACAGAGTGAGGTCACCGAATTGCAGCGATGAGTCGAGGCTCCCGAAGCTGATTGTCTGCCCGGGGAAGAACTTCATGCCGTCAACTCTAGAAATTGGATCCATCAAGTTTGATGAAGTTGATCTCGACGAGGCCCCTACCTGGTGCGCCAAATGTCGATGTTTTATATCGGCAATAATTATATAGGGCTATTCGTCGGACCTAAACTCGATGGATTCAAAAGGACACACGGGATTTATGCTGGTTTAGGCCCTCAGTGTGAGGTAATACCCTACTTCTAGTTGTGGGTATTGCTTTCGCGGTAATTCTTTGGTGAGATTGTCATATGCCCTAGGGGGCTTCCTAGCCTCCTTATATATACAGAGGGATGAGGATTACAGGATAGTAAACCCAGTTGGATGCGACCAAGAGCTTTCCTTATCAGTACATAGAGTATTTGGCTAGGACTATATCCCTTTCTGTGGAGGCCATGGGCCCCAGGTACCTCATCACAAGCATATGGGCCACTCGGACAGAGGATGGGCCGAGACTTGTAATTAGAGATATAGTAGCACCCAGTAAACTTTGCCTTGTACAAAAAGGAATATACAGTCCTAGTCGAGTAAGATGTATCTCTAAGAAGGAAATCCCTTGGCCATGTCCGGCTGGGATTCCTACCTTGTACCCCTGTCCCCCGGTATATAAGGGGAGGCAGGGCGCCCCATGAGGGCAGATAATCAAAAGTTCGTCAGAACCACCACCATAATCCTTAAAGGAATACCTCCCAACTGGACGTAGGGTATTACCTTGCATCGAGGGCCTGAACCAATATAAAATCTCTCCGTGTTCCTTTGCAATCCACCGAGTTTCCATCCACCGAGTAGCCCCATATTCATATTGCCAGTGTAAAACATCGACACTTTCCTTGTCATGCAAGGTAACATGTAGCACCCAAAACCAATACCTATCCACTATCTCAAGTTCACATGTAACACCCTGAAATTACTAAACCAAATTAATTGTTTGGAAAAAGGAATTTTAGAAATTATTATAAAAGCCTAAACGAGTGAAAATAATAAAATCAAAAAAATTCTACAACAAAAGTGGCCTCGAGATAATTTTGGAAAATACTTTGCTTAATCCTTTACCTCTTGGAATTTTCTAGGATTTAATTGAGTAAGGAAAGTATTTTTATTAAATCAAACAATCTTTATATCATTTAAATAAAGGAAAAACAAATAAAACCCTCCTCCTGTTCTCAGGCTGAATCTGGCCCATCCCTGTCCCCCTCTCTCCTCATCATGCACCGTGGCGGCCCGCGGCCCGCGAGTGCCCATGCTGTTTGCCTCTCGCCGACAGGTGGCTCCCACCTATCGGATTCATTGTCCCCACCGTGCCCGAGTCCTTGTCGGCATCCCGATCCAATCCAAGATCGATTCGATCTCTTCGCGTATGCAATCCGCAAATTGGTTGAGGGCTTTTGATCCCCACAACCCCCACATCCGTTTCCCCCAAGATTCGCTGAAGTTCGAGCCCGGGATGACCGTCCATCCTAGCGCATATGGCTTCGGGTCTCCAAAGAAGAACCCTAGACGCCGCACCATATCCGGACCAATCTCTTCCCCACGCAGCTATAAAAATCACCCTCGGCCGCCCCTCTCTCTCTTTCCGCCATCACCGATCAACTTCCTGTCCCGAGAGCCCTAGCGTCGACCAATCCAAGTCCACTGCCACTGCCGAGTTCCAAATCATGCATCGCCATCGCTTCAGCCATCCTTAGTGCTCGTCGCCACCTCAGTTAGCTTCGCTAGAGCGCCTGGAAACGAGGCTGCCATCCCCCAGCCACCGGAGACCACCGGAGTGTCATCACCATCGAGGACCCGAGAAGTGTTGCCGCCAAATCCTCGCCGCCGATCAACCCCGTTGCCGTTCACCATCGTTCTACCCTCGGTAAGGTCCGCCGTGTTCCCCTCTTCTGTTCCTTTGCCTTGCTCCACCATGCAGCTGATCGCCGATGACCATTGGTCCCCGAGCCGCCGCCGTCACCGCCATCGCCATTGCCGACGTGGCCACTGACATGGACGCCGAGTCAGAAGCCAGCTTGGCCATGGGCTCGATCTGTTTGGGTTACATCTAAGCCGTTGATCGCCATGATTTGATCCTAACCGTCCGATCTATGTTGGATTAGATCTCAGCCCTCCAATCCATCTCAAAACCCCTAATCAATCTGGGCCGTCCGATCAAAACCCTTTAAATCTAAGGCATCGGTTTCCCATGAACCCTAGGGTAGACTCGGTCTACCATAGACCTGGGCCATCCTCTCACTAATCAGGGCCCTAGGTGTGTAACCATCTCTCTCTCCTGTGCTGACGCCATAAATCTTTTTTCTGAATTAAAATAAATCATAAATGATGCAATAAATCGGTTTAATTCTTTTAATAGGCTTTAAATGGATTAAAACTTTTAAATTTCATAACTAATTCATCTGAACTCTGTTTGGGGTGATTCAACTTACAAAAATCATTAAAAATCGAGATCTATCCATTAAAAACATAATATTGTACTATTGATGTGTGCTTATGTACTATTTTTCTCATTTTTGTTTATTGCTTTAGCCGCCGATGTCCGAAGAGTCGGGATTTCTTTGAAGAGAGTTAGAAGCACTTGCAAGGCAGCAAGGCAATCGCACAGATTCTCAACATCTTTGAGCATATGTACCTATGTTTTAAGCTATATTTTTCCTTCAATATGCATTTATTTCCTATTGTCATTGGAAGGGAAACTTACCTTGATTATGCCTATTGAGTTGATTAGTACTACCTTTGTACCTATGGGAGTAATGTGTCTAGCTAGCTTTAAGTATTGGTTAGCTAGAATAATTCAAGGATCCTGCTTAGCCATGCCTAGAAACTGTAGTATAATTTATGGTCTATCATTTGAATCTTGATTATATTATTCAGTTCATATGAAACGATGATTCAGTTCATGACTATGGTCGTGTGAGGATACCTTAATGGTCCACTAAATTTTGACTAAATGGTGCATTGTGCACATTAGGATCGGGAATGTTGCTAGCAGTGCTTATGACACTTAAGGACCGGCTCGCGGACTGCATGCTGCGAAGCAATACCCGTGCTAACCACAAGCTAGAAATGGGTAATGGCGCGGAACTGAAGTGTGATGTCTGTTCAATTGGAGCCCAGCGGTGTGTTGTGGCTATGTCAAATGAACCACCATGCTGTGAAATAAGTCCTTGTTTGGTGTTGGATCATCTCTGTCTAGGAACCTGATTCAACCTACCGGAGACTGGTGGTCCAACGGGTGCTCTCCTTGTTGTGCGGGTACATGGGAGTCCTGTCACAACTCTTTTCGAGGTCCATGGTTTTATCAAGGCACAGTGATGTGTTGTGCGGTTGTGTCCTGTGGTAAATTGGTACACCTCTAGCCAGAGTAAAACTATCGAAGCCATGCCCACGGTTAATGGGCGGGCCTAGCAATGTTTTCTATGATTAGTCCCACACTATCTTAATTGAGTAATGAATGGTGGAATTTGGTTAGCTCCAGGTTGGAGTGGTTGGGCCTATATTGCTTTGGTGAGCGGTATAGTGTTGGTTAACATTGATTAATGTTTACTGATTTATTACTTCTTTAAATGTTTTAGTAATGCTGTTTATGCAACTTGCGCCATATTATGCCATCCTTTGCTATCCAATGCATTTGCATATTTGTTGTGTGGTTTGTGGAGTATTTCATGTACTTACCTTGCAATCAACAATCATTATCAGAGGAGTATTACAGCGAGGAGGACTTCTTGGAGGACTTTTTGATTTGCATTAACTTCCTTTCCCAAAAGAAAAGTTTATAAAAATCTTTATCCAGTAGTTGTGCCAGTTCTCCTTCAGTATCCTAGTAATGAGTACCATATATCCATTACTATACTGATTATGATCCTTTTCTCAACAAAAAAACTTTTCCCATTTATGGTACTTCAATTGCTCTCAATTTCCTTCGAAATTTATATTTTCCCTTCCCTTCTTTTCCCCCTTTATTAAATCAACACATCATTCTGTTAACTTAGATAAAACCATTAATCATCCTCCGCCATAGGGTATAATCCAGCACCTGAGTACAGACAAGTCACAACCCTTGTGAAGAGAAGTATCGTGTTCATCGACAATTTCAAGTGAGCGAGAAGAGTCCCATCCATGATCTTCAGAGCCGAAGGAAGGAACTTCGAGCACTCATGTCAAGAAGTGGCATTGGAGGCCATTGGAGAACTTCGTCACCTCTACACCGCTTGTTGAGAGACACTGCATATCACTATCATCCTTCTAGAACCCACAATGATGAGTACAACAGCTACCAGAGCCCAGAGGCAGAGAACAACACTACTATGCAATGTTTGGTAAGGATGATAAGTGCCATGGACAACACTCGTGTGAATGTGGTGATCGCAGCTCATGAACAGGAGAACAAGAACTGCACAAAGATCTACAGACTGCAAAACTAAGTGGATCGCTTGAAGAGAGCAGCTGGCATTGGCCAAAGGAGATGCTTGTGTGTGTGGGGGGTTTTAGATGGTAGGTTATGTCAGAGGGTGGTGATGTAACTGCTTAAGTTAGAAGTTTCTTGTTGGTGTGAGTCTTAAACAATATAAATATTAATCATTCAGTTCAGATCAAAATAAGTGAAAGTTTAAGCAATATGTATCTATCCTAAGGGCTCCTTTTTCCTTTTCTCGTCTTTGTTCTAATCCTTATAGATGGTGAACACATGCAATGGCAGTAACCAGGATGGCAACACCGGAAACAACAACAACCGCGGAGGTGCTCCCAACGGACCACCACCTCAGGATGACAATCTCACCATTGCCTAGGTCCTGGCAAACCAAACTCAGCTGATGAACATGATGTTCCAACATATGCAGAATCAACAGAACTAGGGACATCAGCAAGTGCCTCCTCCTCCACCTCAGAACAAGCTCGCAGAGTTTTTGCGAGTGAGGCCTCCTACTTTCTCTAGTACAACTAATCCCGTTGTGGAGGCCATGGGCCCCGGGTACCTCATTACCAGTATACGGGCCACTCGGATAGAGGATAGGCCGAACCATGTAATTAGAGATAAGATGGCACCCGGCAGGCTTTGCCTTGTATAATAAGGAAACATAGTCTTAGTCAGATAGGTCTCTATCTCTAAGAAGGAAATCCCTTGGCCGTATCTGGCTAGGATCCTTGTCATGTACCCCTGTTCCCTAGTATATAAAGGGAGGCAGGGTGCCCCATGAGGGCAGAGGGAGACAAGATCATCGATCATCAAACACCTCAGAGGAATAACACCTCAACTGGACGTAGGGTATTACCTCACATCGAGGGCCTGAACCAGTATAAATCTTCTCTGTGTTCCTCTGCAATCCACCGAATTCACCTTCGCTGAAGAGCCCTATAGTTTTATTGCCGGTGCAGAGCATCGACAGTTGGCGCGCCAGGTAGGGGCTCCGGCGAATTTCTCATCAGCAGATTCGATGGATTCAACCAACGGAGTCAATGGCAACAAGTTCTCCCCTGGAGACACAATTACCTTAGGGAGCCTAGATTTCGTTGCCGATCAACTCGGCAATCTCACCTTGGCTGAGGCAGATCCAATCTTGCCGGCCGAGGAACTAGCCGACATTGCGCCAGTTGGCCCACAGGACACCGCCGTCGCCTTCAACGACTTACTGCGGCAGTCCTTCACATCGCCGAGCATCGGGACAACCCTCTTCTTTGGCGTCTGACTCGCGCTAGGCCCTGAGCCAGCCCGAGTTGGGCTGAGAAGGGGAGAGATCGTCAATCTCCTGCACAGCTTCGGCGATGCTGCGCATCTACATCCTGCGCAGCAGACCCGACCTCCAGTAATTCAGTTTGGACATAGCCAAGCGCCGTTTCAGATTGGATCTAGAGAGGTCGGAGTCGTTCTTACTCCAATAAACTATTCGGAGTCCGACACCAAGTCGGATAGCGGTTCGAGCGCCAGCTCGGACTCTAGTTTGGCAAGCTTCCTCCTTCCCCGCGAGATCTTCATGGCTTCAACACCACCTTCCGAGGTACGCCGACTACAAGAGGAGCAACAGGCGGAGGCGCGCCGACTACAACAAGAGGAGGCCAACCGCGAGACCCGCAATGACGGGCTACGCCAGGCTGGGCGAGTCGCCCAGCAGCAGATCCTCCAAACCAAAGTCGGCGATCACGACGTCTTCGTCACGCCAGAACAGAACGTTGTGGCCGCCGCAACTCTGCTGGACACACTCCAGCTCGGGCCTGATCACCAGGCCACCCGACTATCGCCAAGATCAAGGCGATGATCATAGCTGCTGCCTGTCAACAGCAACAGCAGTCGGGCGACACAGTTATACCGGTCGGGTTCTCTGGTGGTAGGTTCATCTGCATCAACACGACGCTGGGCGGCCGGCTCCAGTCGGCAACGCGAAGAGTCCCGGCAAACAACGCTCGGCAATACCAACAATGACAACCGGCGGCGTCGCCAGTACGATCGCCGACACAATCAAGACCTCCAAGTACGACTGCAACGCGACCTTCGCCACACCTTAAACGCTCGACGCGAAGAACGCGAAGAAGATGAACGCCGCCGACTGGAGGACGAAAACAAGCGCTTCGGTCTCCACCACGAGTGGCTGCACCGCCGAGATCGGAGCCGGAGCCCTCACAAAGACGAAGGCATCCCAGCTTTCACTCAGGAGCTATAGGACGTCTATTGGCCGACTGGCTTTAAGCCCACTGGGATTGAAAAGTACGACAGCAAGACAAATCCTGAGTCCTGGCTCACCGTTTATACCCTAGCAGTTCGTGCCGCTGGGGGCGACAGCAAACCCATGGCTAACTACCTCCCAGTCGCGCTAGCCGACTCTGCGAAGACATGGCTGACAGGCCTCCCGAGGCGGTCGATCGGTTCCTGGGGACAACTCAGGGAGTGGTTCATCGCTAATTTCTAGGGGACCTACAAGAGACCAGCTTCGGAGCATGATCTTTATCAGCTGCACTAGAAGAAAAACGAGTCTCTGCGTGAATTCATCAAAAGGTTTTCCAAGAAGCGCAACCAAATTCCAACTGTCAAAGACGAGGCCATCATTGCCGCCTTTCACAAGGGGGTAAAAGACGTCCCGCTTACTGCAAAGTTCACTCGGAAGCCACCATCCACAGTCCGGGCTCTCTTCGACATGGCCAACAAATACGCCGACTCGGCCGAAGAGGTAGCCGAGGCCCTCGACGAGAAGAAGGAGCCCCGATAGAAAGACCAGAAGGCGAAAGCCGACAACGAGCCATCTCAAAATAAGTCTGGCAGCCGCAAGCGGAAGTTAGACAACGAGGTGGCCAACATGGAGCGCAGTCGGCCGCAGCCCCAACGGAACAACGACTACCAGAAAGTCATGAGCGGGCCATGCCCCTTCCACCCCAAGGGCAAGCACACGGCCAAAGACTGCTACATGCTCAAGAAGTTTGCCTCCGAGCAGGCTTCATCATCTGGCACCGACAAGGACAAAGACAAGCCAGACTCAGGTCCGGCTGATGATTTCCAAGATCCTCAAGCCGAGCTCAACCACATCTTCGGGGGGCCGCTCGCGTACGAGTCCAAGCGCAAACAGAAGCTTTCAGCGCGCGACATCAACACGGTCTCAACAACGGACACCCCCCAGTACCTGCGCTGGTCAGAGATGGCCATTACCTTCAATCGCGCAGATCACCCAGTCGGGTTTCCCACCCGGGACGCTATCCACTCGTCCTCGACCCGATCGTCAGAAACATCAGGCTGAAGAAAACCCTCATCGACGGAGGTAGCGCGCTCAATATCCTATTCGCCAAGACTTTGGACGAAATGAAAATTCCTCGTTCAGAACTATGGCCAAGCACTGCGCCTTTCCACGGGATAATTCCCGGCCTGTCATCAACTCCACTTGGGCAGATAACCTTGCCGGTAACCTTCGGCACGTGGGATAACTTCCGCACAGAAAACGTCTGTTTTGAGGTTGCCAACTTCGAGACCGCGTACCACGCAATACTCTGACAACCGGCACTCGCCAAATTCATGGCAATACTGCACTATACATACATGGTGCTCAAGATGCCTAGGCCAGCAGGAGTCCTCTCCCTCCGCAGCGACATCAAACAAGCCTTCACCTACGACAAGGAGAGCTGCGAACTGGCTCAATCACAAGAGGCGGCAGTCGGGCGCGATAGCATTCGGCAAGCCGACACAACTGAAGTCGAGCAGGATCAAGTTCCGATGGAAAAAAGCAGCGAAGTCGGGAATTTCAGCGGACTCTGACACGAAGAAGATCCCCCTGGACCCTTCCGACCCCTCCAAGACTGCTCTAGTCGGGACCGGTCTCGACCCTAAATAGGAAGACGCGCTCGTCACCTTCCTCCAAGCCAACAAGGATATCTTCGCGTGGAAACCGTCCGACATGCCGGGTGTACCAAGGGAGGTGATCGAGCACGCCCTTAACGTGAAGACAGACGCCAAGCTAGTCAAGCAACGGCTGCGGCGCTTCGCTCAAGACCGCAAGGATGCTATCCGGGAGGAGATCACCAAGCTCCTCGCAGCCGGGTTCATCAAGGAGGTCTATCACCCGGATTGGCTGGCAAACCTAGTTCTGGTCCAGAAGAAAAACGGTAAATGGCGCATGTGCGTCGACTACACCGGTCTCAACAAGGCATGCCCCAAGGACCCATTTGGTCTTCCCAGGATAGATCAGGTGGTTGATTCCACGGCAGGGTGCGACCTACTCAGCTTTCTCGACTGCTACTCGGGATACCATCAAATCAGCCTGAGGGAGGAGGACTGCTTAAAGATGTCTTTCATCACGCCGTTTGGAGCGTACTGCTATATCATAATGCCGTTCGGTTTGAAGAATGTTGGAGCAACCTATCAACGGGCTATTCAGCGGTGTCTGCACACTCAGATCGGGCGCAACGTGGAAGGCTACGTCGACGACGTGGTGATCAAGACCAAGTCCAAAGAAGACCTCATCGCTGACCTGGAAGAAACCTTCCAAAATCTTCGACGATTCAAGATGAAGTTGAACTCGGAAAAATGTGCCTTTGGAGTGCCATCCGGCAAGTTACTCGGCTTCATCGTCTCGAACCGTGGCATCGAGGCCAACCCGGAGAAAGTCAACGCCATTAGGAACATGGCATCCCTGACTAACCTTAAAGACGTCTAGAAGCTCACAGGCTACATGGTGGCACTTAGCCGGTTTATTTCCCGACTGGGCGAACGGGGTATGCCCTTCTTCAAGCTACTCAAAAAGGCAGACAATTTCCAATGGACTCCGGAAGCCCAGCAAGCCTTCGAAGATTTCAAACAATTCCTTACATCACCTCCTGTGCTGGCGTCACCCATGCCCCAAGAACCGCTAATGCTATATCTGGCGGAAACCACTCAGGTAGTCAGCACGGTACTGGTTGTTGAGCGATCCGAACATGGTCATATTCAAAAAATATAACGGCCAGTTTACTTTGTCAGTGAGGTGCTTGCCGACTCGAAGACGAGATATCCGCAGGTCCAGAAGCTGCTATATGGCCTACTTATCACAGTCCGGAAGCTGGTGCATTATTTCCAAGCACATCAAGTCACGGTGGTCACAGCGTTTCCACTCAGGGATGTCCTTCATAATCGCGAGGCCACCAGCCGAATCGCTAAATGGGCACTTGAGTTGATGGCGTTCGATATCACCTTTTAGCCACGGACAGCAATTAAATCACAAGCTCTAGCCGACTTCGTGGCCGAGTGGACAGAGGTTCAACTCCCTACATCCACAGCAAAGCTAGAGTACTGCACAATGTACTTCGACGGTTCCCTACGGATCGGCGGCACCGGGGCTGGAGTCATATTGACGTCCCCCACTGGTGAAAAACTGAAGTACGTTCTACAAATCCACTTCCCGGCTTCCCACAACGTCGCCGAGTACAAGGCACTCATCCACAGGCTCCGCATTGCTATATCACTTGACATACGTCGACTGGTTGTGCGCGGGGATTCTCAACTCATGGTAAACCAAGTCATGAAAGACTGGACTTGTCTCGACGATACCATAGCGGCATACTGTCAGGGGGTCCGCAAGCTGGAAAGCAAGTTCGACGGGCTGGAAATCACACATGTCCTGCGTCAATACAACGACGTGGCAGACGAGCTGGCAAATATGGGATCCAAGCGAGAAGCAGTTCCAACTGGAATCTTTGTTGAGCAACTTATGGAGCCATCAGTCAAGAAGAAACTGGTGCCGGAGTAGTCGGGAGGCGAACCTACCCCGGCCACAGACGAGGTGCTGTACATATGTCAAGACTGGAGGACTCCTGTTGTCAAATTTCTCCTGGACGATGAACTCCCAGAACATCGCAGTCAAGCCGAGCAGATAAAGCGTCGAAGCAAAAGCTTCCTACTAGTTGGAAAAGACCTGTACCGAAGGAGCGCATCCGGTGTCCTCATGCATTGCGTCACCACCGAGGAGGGCAAGCAGATTCTGCAGTCGATTCACTCGGATATATGTGGCAACCATGCCGCATCCAGGACGTTAGTCGGAAAGGCTTACTGGTAGGGATTTTTCTGGCCCACAGCAGTAACAGACGCCAAGGACATTGTTCGCAAGTGCGAGGGTTGCCAGTTCTACGCAAGACAAACAAATCTCCCAGCCCAAGAACTCCAAACTATCCCTATTTCCTGGCCATTCGCAGTATGGGGGCTCGACATGGTCGGGCCTTTCAAGAAAGCGCCAGGGGGTTTACATCTATTCGTCGCGGTGGATAAATTCACCAAGTGGATTGAGGCTAAACCCGTTGCAACAATTACAGCAGCATCAGCAGGACTTCATCATGAGTATATTATACCGCTTTGGGGTTCCTAACCGCATTATCACCGATAACGGTACTCAGTTCACGGGCGGCGTATTCCAAGACTTCTGCGAAGATTTCAGCATCAAGATCTGCTACGCATCTGTGGCACACCCGCGGAGCAACGGGCAGGTCAAACGAGCCAACGGTATGGTCTTACAAGGCATCAAGGCCAGGATATTTGACCGACTACAACCATATGCGGGCCGGTGGGTACAAGAACTCCCATCTGTTCTCTGGTCTCTCAGAACGACGGTCAGTCGGGCAATAGGGCAATCCCCTTTCTTTCTGGTCTACGGTGCCGAGGCTATGCTACCGACAGAGATACAGTTCGGCTCTCCCCAAGCCTGGGCTTACTCAGAAGACGACTCAAATAACACCCGACTGGTCGAGCTAGATCAGTTGGAAGAAGCAAGGGACACCGCAACAATCCAGTTGGCAGGGTATCTTCAAGGCCTGCGTCGCTACCAGAACCGCAATATTCGTGGCCGCGCCTTTTTGGTCGGAGATCTCGTTCTAAGGAAAATACAAACCACCAAAGACAGGCATAAATTATCCCCAATCTGGGAAGGGCCGTTCATTATAGCCGAGGTCACGCGGCCAGGCGCCTACCGACTGAAGACTGAAGACGGGGTCCTCATCAGCAACTCATGGAACATAGAACAGCTACGTCCTTTCTATACCTGAGTTTTATAATTTTCATGTGTATAGTTTCTCTGACTCACTCGTCGCTTGTATCAACCGAGTAGTGAGTCGGGGGCTGCATGTATATATGTGTTCTGTCAATAACATACGAGCTTATCCTACTTCAGTTATGAAGCCTTACTATGACTGTCACGTTGGCCCGAGTACAGCTTCTTACGTTGAACGTTTTTATTAAGTTCTGACAAACTAACTCGGCACATACTACACGGTCAAGTAAAGCTAGTGACGACTGAGTAGCAAGCTTGGTGGCATTGCACACATATTTACACATGTTTCTTCACAAAAGTTTATACATACCGACTACATAACATGTTGCCCTTATAGACCCAGGTCTCGGGTAATTATTTCAGCAGTCGGCTTCGCCTGGGCAATCAGCTCCAACGCCTCCTCGGGCGTTGTCTCCTCGGCAAACCCCTCCCCGATGGCTTCAATATCAGCCCTTGGGTAGATGGACTTGGTCATCGCCAGGGTCTGGGCCACACCGGCAACAACATGGTCATCCGAGTACTTCTTCAAGGAACTCGGTGCATCCTCAAGACACGCCTCTATCTGGGGGATCCTGCTGCAACTGGTTCCCACAGGGCTGGGATCTATGAGGTCAAGGAGCCCTTTCACGGACCCGACGAGGGCTTCCCGTGACTCCCTGATCACTCTTATCTCCTCTGTGTAAAACCGATACTGGGCCTAGACATTGACTCTCATGACTGCCCAGGTCCGCCGGCAAGTAAACTTGTCAGGCTCGGTTGCAGATATAATGACTAATGGATTGGTTAAGATCACGGTCAGGTTGGGGACTTACTCTCGTAGTCGGCCTCCGACTTGGCTACGGTTTTCTCCAGTTCGGCTTTTTCTTCGCCAAGCTTGACGGTGGCCTCCCTTAACTCGGCCTTCTCCCGTTCGAGCTCGGCGTTGGCCTTCGTCAGGTTGGCCTTGACCTTCTCAAGCTCGGCCTTGGCTTCTTCATCCTCTTTCAGCTAGGCTTCCCCCTCCATTCGCATCTTCAACTCTGCTTCGAGGGCTGCACAACAGATTAGCCAAGAGCTCAACCATGTGGTCAAGACACAACTGGGCGGTCGGGAACAACGCAGCTGGAGGAATACACCAACGGTTCAGTCGGGAAGATGCATTCGGGGAATTTACCTCTAAACTTTTCGGCTTGGGCCCAAGTCCCATCCCTGAGCTAGTCGGCGGCACTCTTCAGCCAGGCTTCCCTCCCCGAGTGGCGCTCCTCCATCTCAGCCTTCAATGCCCGGAGCTGCTCCAATTCTGCGAGGTGGGGAGCCATTTCGACCAGAATCTCTGTCATCGCCTCATTGCGGTCGACAATCTTCTACTCAGGATAAGAAACAAATCAAGGATGGAGTCAGACGTCAAAACGAGAAGATCGCCAAGACTCTGCCACAAGAATCATACCCCGACTCCCTGGGACCCGCTGATAGCAGCGCGAAGCAAGCTTTCGCGTTCCCTTCTCGTGACAACTTCATCAAGCCTGAAGCTCTTCGCGGTCCCATCAGGCACTGTCCAGGTGAACGTTCGGGGCATCCAGCGTGGAGGAGCTTCAATCCGAGGCAGGTTGGGGATCTCTGGCGGCGACGACGACGACGACGACGACCATGATGGCGACGGGGTCCCGGCCCCCATGCCGCTGTCCCCCGCGGCCTCGGGGACCGGCTCGGGGGCTCCGACAGCGGCCTCCGCAACGGCCGACGCTTCAGGGGCTGGGGCCTCAACCTTAGCAGCTGCCTCTTGGTCGGGTGGCGGCGGCGACCCTGCAGTCGGGACCACCTCAGTCTCCGCGACTAGGCTGGCCACCGGCTCAGCGGGTGTGTTCGTGGCCGTCGGCTCGGCTGGAGCAAGCTCCTCAAGGAGAGCGGTCGGATCAGTCTCCTTGAGATCGATATCGGCTCGCTTCCTGCATGACAAAACAAGACATCAAAACACTACTGCAGCACGCAAGGATTTCAGAAGATCTGGAGTAGCATACCTCTTGGAGAACTTCAGTTTTCTCCCGGGCGACCCGGGCCCGGACGGGGCGCAACCTCCAGTTGTCAGCCCAGCTGGCGAATTAGTCGGCATCACAGTCGGTGGTGGCGCATCGGCTCGAGTTGACCCCGATTCCGGTGTGGCTGGCTTGGGTGCATCCGTGCTTGGCGCCATCTGCTCTGGTGGTCTATTCGACGGCGTTGTCGCCTGGCTCACCGGTGTTGGGCTCGGCCCCGCAGGTCTCAACCTGGGGCTTGATCGCCTGGGCATCACGGTGGCAGTGTCCTTTATTTTTAGCCCCCCTACCGCAACACGCGGCGTCATGGCCCCTTCGCCCTGATAAAGAATAGGCTTTTTCCCGGCTCTCTTGGAGTCGGGCTGGGCGGCGGCGGGGCTCCTCGGCCTCTTCTTTGATGCAACAGCCGACAACGGGTGGGAGTCTTCATCGAACTCCACGCACCACTACAAGAGATTCAACAAGATACATCATATATTGCTGGGGGATCACACATCCAAGTCCACAGGCATGCGCTACAAAGGAAAGACGGATGTTACCTTGGAGCGGGGCCAGCTGCGCCTGTAGGACGCAATGCGTCTCTTCTTGTCTTCGGTTTCAATTACCCCACTGGAGAAGTATCCGAACAGGGTCTCCATCACCTTCTGCTCATTGGCCGATTCCTGGCTAACCCGGTCAGGGTCATGTCTCCCCTGGTAATCCCAGCCGAACGCGTTCCTCAGCTTCAGGGGCTGGAAGCGCCGAGTCAGGAACCGCCTGGCCACCCAGGGTCCAGTCAGGCCGGCCTTCTTGAAGTTATCCAGCTTTGTCAGGAGTTGATGCACTTGACCCATTTCCTCATAGGTCGGGTCTGCCGACCAATTCGGTAGAACTACCGGCGGTGAGCCGGTGAATGGCCGCAAGGAGGGAGCCAGATCTGCGCAATAGAACCACTCCTTGTACCAGCCCTTCAAGGAGGATTTCAAGGGAAGATCGAGATATGACTTTTTCCTATCACTCCTCAACTGAACACCAGCCCCCCAATTACGCTGATGTTATTTTTGGAGGGCTGGGGTTTAATGTGGAACAAATGCCTAAAGAAGTTGAAATGGGGTTCCACACCCAAATAGAACTCGCACAGAGTAACAAAGATGGAGATCTGAAGAATCGAGTTGGGATTCAAATGCACCAACTCTAGCTTATAGAAGTCAAGAACGCGGCGAAAGAAATCAGAAGATGGAAGGCACAAGCCCCGATCGAAAAAAGAGGCGAAAACTACTATTTCACCAGGTTGGGGATTTGGGACCGACTCACCCTTAGCCGACCGCCAGCGAATCACCTCTTGGCTGGGCAACTTCAGTTGACTCTCCAGCAGCTTCAGCTTCACCGAGCTGCAATCTGAAATCGGCCAAGCACTCTCCGGCACACCCGCAAGATCCAAAGCTTTCGGCATGACTGGAGGCGGCGAGATTTGGGGAAAAACAAATCGGGGGCTTGGAACAAACGAAGAGGATTGGAATCGCCCGAGTTCGGGTGGGGAATAGCAGCAGCTAACCCTAGCCGAGCGGGAAGCGAAAAGTTGGGCGTGAAGGTGGAAGATGAAGCGATTGGATGGATTTGGGGAAGATGAAGGAATCTTTTTCTCTCTCCCCGCTTTTATAGAGCCGATGCCGACTAGATGGGCTTGGGCCTACACAGTCAGTACTGCACCACCAAGATATGAGTTCCTACAGTAGCATGCTCCATGTGGGCCGCCCGCAGGCTGAGTTGAAATTATAGCGCTGGTGCTACTAACGGGAGCCGATGAGGTAAACAGATATGCTTCATGAGAGCCTTATTGCTAAACACATGTGTTTGGGTATCTGTTTTATCCACCAGGTCTCGAGGATATATCCTTACAAGGATCACAAGCTGGTCTTCATTAAAATTGGGGATGCAGGTATCTTTGTCGAGTATACCTGACCACACCGTGGATTTATTTTCATACAGTGGTACTCAGCCTACATGCATGGCCACCAGTTGCCATGAGCAACGTCATTCCCGCTGACATGATGCGGAAGAGTCTAACTTTCGAGTAGTGCACTACTCGGGAGAGACTATAAATATCTTTTCCCGCTAACATGATGCGGAGGAGTCTAACTTCTGAGTGGGACGCCACTCGGAAAAGACTATAAACCCCCTTTTTCCAGCTGACATGACGCTGAAGAGTCCTACATACGAGTAGTTCCCTACTCGGCAAGATTATAAAAGTTTATTCCGGGGTACATGATACCGAAGAGTCTCATATACTAGTATTAATCTACTCGGGAAAGACTTCCAGGTTAAAGATCTTTGACTTTATGTTTAATTGTCTTCACAATTAAGCACAAAGTTGGGGGCTACACCTAATAGGTGCGCCTATTCGGTGCACACTATTCATACATTTACATGAAGCCCTTCATAGCCTCGCTGCCAGCTGATATGAAGCAGGACTCAAAAAGAAGACTTACTTGGACAAAGAGTACTCGGGAGCATCGTACTCGGGCAATCTTCACCGTGGAGGACAAGCACTCGGCATCAGCTGTGACTCAACTATGAAGGTCTCAGGGGCTACTGTGGAGGCCATGGGCCCCGGGTACCTCATTACCAGTATACGGGCCACTGGGATAGAGGATAGGCCGAACCATGTAATTAGAGATAAGATGGCACCCAGCAGGCTTTGCCTTGTATAATAAGGAAACATAGTCTTAGTTGGATAGGTCTCTATCTCTAAGAAGGAAGTCCCTTGGCCGTATCCGGCTGGGATCCTTATTATGTACCCCTGTTCCCTAGTATATAAAGGGAGGCAGGGCGCCCCATGAGGGCAGAGGGAGACAAGATCATCGATCATCAAACACCTCAGAGGAATAACACCTCAACTGGACGTTGGGTATTACCTCACATCGAGGGCCTGAACCAGTATAAATCTTCTCTGTGTTCCTCTGCAATCCACCGAATTCACCTTCACCAAGTAGCCCTATAGTTTTATTGCCGGTGCAGAGCATCGACACCCATGGAAGCTGGGGATTGGTTGCATGCCATTGAGAAGAAACTAGACTTACCGCAGTGCACAGACCAGGAGAAGATCTCATTTGCTTCACATCAGTTGCATGGCCCCGCATCAAAGTGGTGGGACCATTTCCGCGCCAACAGAACTGACGGCCAGCCTATCACTTGGGCTGAGTTCACCGCCACCTTCAAGAAGACACATATTCCCGCAGGAGTGGTGGCACTGAAGAAGCATGAATTCCAGGCTCTGAAGCAAGGAAATCGGTCGGTGACCAAATTTCTTTATGAGTTCAACTGCCTAGCCTGCTATGCACCCAAGGACGTCAGCACGGACTCGGAAAGGCAAGAGAAGTTCCTAGACGCACTAAATGATGAGCTTTCTATTCAGTTGATCTCTGGAGATTACTTAGATTTCCAGAAGTTGGTAGACAAGGCCATTTGCCAAGAGGACAAGCATAACCGGATGGAGCAGAGGAAGCACAACATTGAAGTTTCCGAGCTCAACAGTCTAGCAGCCAAAGGTCGCGTATGGCAGGACCTCCTCAAACACCACATGGAGGATCATCCTCGGCACCTTGCCCGCAACGTCAATTCTACAGCAACAATACTGGCAGCAATGTTGGGGTGAACCATCCTCCTCCTTGGCTAGCTACTGCACCTGCACTGAGTCAGCCAGTCAAGAAGGAAGTTGGAGGGAAGATTTTGACTTGCTTCAACTGTGGAGAACCGGGGCATTTCTGAAATCAGTGCCCGAAGCCCAAACGTCCTAAGCAAACTGCACCAAGTCAAAACTCCATGGGCGTGGTCAAAGCTCGTGTAAATCACATCACTACTGAGGAAGCCTAGGCTGCACCGGACGTCGTCCTAGGTGCATTTTCTATTAACTTAGCTCCTGCAACAGTATTGTTTGATTATGGTGCTACACATTGTTTCTTGTCAGTGGGATTTGTTAGTAAATATGGAATACCCATGGAAAGGATGAGAAATACTATGGTGCAAAATACTCCCAGCAGCCAGATGCCTATGACCCTTTGCAGCCCTTCTGTGATCATAGAAATTTTGGGAGTCTCCTTTCTAGCAAATCTATTCTTGATAGAATCCAGAGACATCAATATCACCCTAGGGATGGATTGGTTAACTCGGCACAAAAGGGCTATTGATTGTGCCACCAAAACAGTGACCTTAACCTCTAGCCTCGGGGAGAAAGTGATCTTTTGTGCCCCCTCTGTTTGACCTTCTTTAGTATCGCTAAACCAAACAGTCCTAGCAGAAATCCCTGTTGTACGGGATTATCCTGATGTCTTTCCAAATGATCTACCTGGGATGCCACCCAAGAGAGATATTGAGTTCAGAATAGACCTAGGCCCAGGCACTGCCCCTATCCACAAGATACCATATAGGATGGGCGCAAATGAGTTGGCAGAAGTGTAGAAGCAAGTTGAGGAGTTGCTTGCAAAAGGTTACATCAGACCTAGTACGTCGCCTTGGGGAGCACTAGTCATTTTTGTGGAAAAGAAAGATGGAACCCAAAGGATGTGCGTGGATTATCATGCACTCAACGAAGTCACCATCAAGAATAAGTATCCTTTGCCCAGAATTAACGATCTATTTGATCAGTTGGAAGGAGCCACAGTGTTCTCCAAGATAGATCTCCACTCCGGTTACCATCAGCTGAGGATCCGAGAGGAAGACATCCCCAAGACTGCTTTTACCACTCGGTATGGGCTATATCAGTGCACCGTTATGTCTTTTGGATTGACGAATGCCCCTGCCTTCTTCATGAACTTGATGAATAAAGTGTTCATGGAGTACATGGACAAGATTGTGGTGGTTTTCATTGATGATACCCTCATCTATTCCAAGACCAAGGAAGAAAATGAGCAAAATCTACATATAGTTCTGGAGACCCTTCGGCAGCATCAATTGTACGCCAAGTTCAGCAAGTGTGAGTTTTGGCTTCCGGAGGTTAAGTTTCTAGGACATGTTGTCACCGTCGGAGGAATTGCGATAGACCCAACAAATGTGTAATCAGTGACCAAGTGGAAACAGCCGTAGACAGTTACGGAGATCCAGAGTTTCTTAGGATTAGCGGGATATTATCACCGATTCATAGAGAACTTCTCTAGAATTGGGAAGCCCATGACCCATCTACATCAGAAGGATGTGAAATTTTTATGGACTCTAGAGTGTGAGAAGAGTTTTCAAGAGCTGAAGAAGAAGCTAGTATCTGTACCTGTGTTAATCATGCCAGATCCTAAGATAGGATTTCAAGTTTACTGTGATGCATCCTGGCAGGGTTTGGGATGTGTGCTGATGTAGAAAGGAAGAGTGGTGGCGTATGCCTCACGGCTGTTATGACCCAATGAGAATAATTATCCTACCCTTGATTTGGAGCTTGCAGCCGTAGTGCATGCTTCGAAAATCTGGAGACACTACCTCATCGGCAACCGCAATGAAGCCTACACAGATCACAAGAGTCTGAAGTATATCTTCACCCAGCTAGATCTGAATCTTCGGCAACGGAGATGGTTGGAGCTAATCAAGGATTGTGATATCGAAATCCATTACCACCTGGGAAAGGTCAATCTGGTGGCTAATGCCCTTAGTCAAAAGAGCTGCTGCAACACCATGGAAGGCCAACAGTTCCCTTCGGAATTATGTGAGGAGTTTGAATGATTAAATCTGGGACTAGTCGATCAAGGATATGTGGCAGCTTTGGAAGCACAACCTACTCTAGTGGATCAAGTCCGAGAAGCTCAGAGCAACGACCCAAACATTCTAGAGATCAAGAAAAACATGAAAAAGGGGAGGGCCAGTGGATTTCTAGAAGATGAGCAAGGAACGGTATGGTTTGAAGAACGGATCTGCATACCGAACAAAGAGGAACTGAAGAAGCTAATCTTGGATGAGGCCCATGGTACTTAGTATTCAATCCATCTTGGTAGCACCAAGATGTATCAAGACCTCAAGGAGAAGTTTTGGTGGTCTAGCATGCGAAGGGAAATAGCTGAATATGTGGCTGTTTGTAATGTATGCCAATGTGTGAAAGCCGAGCATCAGAGACCTGCAGGATTACTGCAACCCCTCAAGGTTCCGGAATAGAAGTGGGAAGAAGTAGGGATGGATTTCATCACCAGATTGCCAAGAACCGCATCAGGATTCGACTCCATATGGGTAGTAGTGGACAGACTTACTAAGGTAGCCCACTTCATACCAATCAAGACAACCTACTCCAGTAGCAAGTTGGCAGAATTGTATATGGCCCGAATCGTGTGTTTGCATGGTGAGCCATGTAAGATTGTGTCGGATAGAGGAAGCCAGTTCCAAGTTTTGGTAGAGAATCCAAGAGAAGATGGGTACGCAGTTAAACTTCAGTACCGCATACCACCCACAAACGGATGGTCAGACCGAGTGGGTCAATCAGATTATAGAAGGCATGCGGAGGGCTTCTACTATAGACTTCGGTGGAAGTTGGGACAAGAGTCTACCGTATGCCAAGTTCTCTTACAACAACAGTTACCAGGAAAGTCTTAAGATGGCCCTATTTGAGGGTTTATACAAACGAAAGTGCCGCACACCCCTACTTTGGGATCAAATTGGAGAACGGCAAGTATATGGAACCGACATTCTATGAGAAGCAGAAGAGAGTGAAAATTATACAGGAGCGCCTATGAATGGCTCAGTCTCGTCAGAAGCGCTATGCGGATAATCGTAGGAGAGACCTCAATTTCGAGGAAAGTGACTATGTGTACTTATGAGTCATGCCACTTCAGGGAGTACACTGGTTTCAGACAAAAGGAAAGTTGGCACCACGTTACGTGGGACCATACAAGATATTGGGATGAAAAGGAGAAGTTACTTATCAACTAGAGTTGGCTCCCACCTTGGCTAGGGTGTACGATGTCTTCCATGTGTCCTAATTGAAGAAGTGCCTACGAGTGCTGACCGAAGAAGCTGATCTGGAACAATAGAGATTCATGAAGACTTAAGTTATGTGGAGAAGCCTATCCGAATCTTGGGGACCAATGAGAGAAACACTCAGAACCGGTTGATAAGGTTTTATAACCGGTACAGTAGAGCAATCACTCAAAAGAAGAAGCAACATGGGAACACGAAGATGAATTGAAATCCGCTCACCCGCACCTCTTCGCTTGATCTTCCGAATCTCGGGACGAGATTCTATTTAAGGGGATAGGTTTGTAACACCCTGAAGTTACTAAATCAAATTAATTCTGTGGAAAAAGGAATTTTAGAAATTATTATAAAAGCCTCAAGGAGTGAAAATAATAAAATCAGAAAAAATTCTACAACAAAAGTGGCCTAGAGATAATTTTGGAAAATACTTTGCTTAATCCTTTACCTCCTGGAATTTTCTGGGATTTAATGGAGCAAGAAAAGTATTTTAGTAAATCAAATAAGCTTTACAACATTTAAATAAAAGAAAAACAAATAAAAACCCTCCTCCTGTTCTCGGGCCGAATCTGGCCCATCCCTATTCCCCTTTCTCCCTCGCCCACCGTGGCAGCCCGTGGCCCGCGAGCACCCGCGTCGCTTGCCTCTTGTCGGCAGGTGGGTCCCACCTGTCAGATTCATCGTCTCCGCCGTGCCCGACTCCGCGCCGGCATCCTGATCCAATCCGAGATTGATTCGATCTCTTCATGCATGCAATCTGCAAATTGGTTGAGAGCTTTTGATCCCCACAACCCCTACATCCGTTTCCCCCAAGATTCGCTGAAGTTCAAGCCTAGGATCACTGTCCATCCTAGCCCATATAGCTTCGGGTCTCCTGCCGCTGCACCGTATCTGGACCAATCTCTTCCCTGCGCAGCTATAAAAACCACCCCTCGGTGCCCCCCTCTCTCTGTCTTTCCGCCATCACCCGATCAATCCAATCCGCCATCACCCGATCAATCCAATCCGCCGCCACCGTCGAGTTCCAGTCGTGCGCCGCCGTTGCTTCAGCCATCCTTAGTGCTCGTCACCGCCTCGGTTAGCTTCGCCAGAATGCCTAGAAAAGAGGCCGCCATCCCCCAGCCACCGGAGACCACCAGCGCGTCATCGCCACCGAGGACCCGAGAAGTGCTGCCGCCAAATCCTCACTGCTGATCAACCCTGTCGCCGTTCACCGTCGTTCTACCCTCGGTAAGGTCCATCGTGTTCCCCTCTACCCTTCTGTGCCTTCGCCTTGCTCTGCCGTGCAACTGATCGTCGACAACCATTGGTCCCCGAGCCGCCGCCGTTGTCGTCGTCGCCATTGCCGACGTGGCCGCTGACGTGGACACCGCGTCGGAAGCCAGCTTGGCTGCGGGCCCGATCTGTTCAGGTTACATCTGAGCCATTGATCTCCATGATTAGATCCTAGCCGTCCGATCTATGTTGGATTAGATCTCAGCCCTCCAATCCATCTGAAAACCCCGAATCAATCTAGGCTATCCGATCAAAACCTTTTAAATCTAAGCTATCGGTTTCCCATGAACCCTTAGGTAGACTCGGTCCACCATAGACCCGGGCCATCCTCTCACTGATCAATGGGCCCTAGGTGTCAGCCACCTCTCTCTCCTTTGCTAACTCCATAAATCTTTTTCCTGAATTAAAATAAATCATAAATGACGCAATAAATTGGTTTAATTCTTTTAATAGGCTTTAAATGGATTAAAACTTTTAAAATTCATAACTAATTCATCTGAACTCCGTTTGGGGTAATTCAACTTGCAAAATTCATTAAAAATTGAGATCTATCCATTAAAAACATAATATTGTACTGTTGATGTGTGCTTATGCACTGTTTTGCTCATTTTTGTTAATTGCTTGTAGTTGTCGATGTTTCGAAAGAGTCGGAATTTCTCGAAGAGAATTCAGAAGCACTTGCAGGGCAGCAAGGCAAGTCGCATAGATTCCTCAGCACCTTTGAGTATATTGTATCTATGTTTTAAGCTATATTTTCCTTCAACTATGCATTTATTTTTCTAATGTTATTTGGAAAGGAAACCTTTATCCTTGATTATGGCCTTATTGAGTTGATTACCTACCTTTGTACCTATGGGAGTAATGTGACTAGCTAGCTTTAAGTATTAGTTAGCTAGAATAATTCTAGGATCCTACTTAGCCATGCCTAGAAACTGTAGTATAATTTATGGGCTATCATTTGAATGTTGATTATATTATTCAGTTCACATGAAATGATAATTCAGTTCACGACTATGGTCGTGTGAGGATAACTTAATGGTCCACTAAAATTTGACTAAATAGTGGGTTGTGAGCACCAAGATTGGGAATGTTGATAGCGGTGCTCATGATATTTAAGGACCGGTTCATGAACTACTTGTTGCAAAGCAATACCTGTGCTAACCACAAGCCAGAATGGGTATTAGCGGGAATTGAAGTGTGATCCGTTCAACTAGAGGCCCCATGATGTGTTGTGGCTGTGTCAATAAGACCACCATGGCTTTGTCAATAAGTCCAAATTTTGGGCATTAGATCGTCTTTCTATCTAGGAAGCTGATCAACCCTACTGAAGACTGGTGGTCCAACGGGTGGCTCTCTTGTTGTGCAGGGTACAATGAGGGTCCTGTCACAACTCCTTTCTGAGGTACCATGGTGTTATCAAGGTGCACAGTGATGTGTTGTGCGGTTGTGTGTTAATTGGTACATCTCTGGCCAGAGTAAAACTATTCGAATTACCATGCCCGCGGTTAATATGTGGGCCTAGCAATGTTTTCTGTGATTAGTCCCATACTATCTTAATTGAGTAATGAATAGTGGAATTTGGTTAGCTCTAGGTTGGAGTGGTTGGGCCTATATTGCTTTGGTGAGCGGTATAGTGTTGGTTAACATTTATTAATGTTTACTATTTTATTACATCTTTAAATGCTTTATTAAATGTTGTTTATGCAACTTGAACCACATTATGTCATCCTTTGCTATCCTGTGCATTTGCATATTTACTGTGTGGCTTGCGAAGTATTTCATGTACTCACCTTGCAATCAACAACATTATCAGAGGAGTATTACAGCGAGGAGGACATCTTGGAGGACTAAGCGGGAGCCTGGTCAAGCGCGTGTGAAGTGGGAGTCGTCGCGTTGTTCTTAGTCATTCCGCTGCTTAGATTTTATTATTTTGAGACGTGTCATTCGCCTATGTAATACTTTGTTATCAACTTTGTCATATGTGTGTCTCGGTTGATTCCTGGACAAGGATCTATACACAATAAAACACCTAAATTTTGGATGCAATTATCGTATTACGTACATAGAACTTGTAAAATTCATAACTCCCAAATAAAAAGTGATAAAATAGAAATTCTTTCACCTAAATTCACTTTAGGTTAGTACCTAATCATTGCATAAGCCCCATGCATATTAGAGCATTTTGGATTTTTCGCATTACTTGCTATTTATTCGATCATACGTTAAATTTTTTTTAAAGGATGAATTCGATGTCGGTGAAGAAGTGAAGTAATTGTTGCTCTAGGTATCCAAAAGTAAGGCAAGTATTCTCCCCTCTTCCTTTGAACAAATTGAATCCTATGTTTTGGGAATGAAATGTATTGGTTGCAAAACTGCATGCGTAATTGCAACTATTGGTATTTAAAATGTGAAAATTGGTAGTTATAACCTATTTGTTGCATAATCAACCTTGAAAACTCGTGATACTTACTGATTGTAACTTAAGAGATGGTTAGAGTACTTCACCTATGCTCATTTGGGCTTATACTTGCTTATTATTCTCTTATATGCTTAGCCATACTTAGTAATATCCTAAACAACAATGTGATCGCTTTATACATTTGAAAATGGGCAATTTACAACTTCTGGACAGAGGTGAAGCCTCTGGTTATTTGTGAACTAAAATGATAAAAAAAACCCAATTTTAGACTTGGGCGGCTAGTGGTGTGCATATGGAGTAGTTGCACACCAATAGGAAGAGTGTTCACCTGAGTCGATTAAGGACCGAACTCTTTGTCACCCTCTATTGTTTACCGTACAATCACATGTGCTACAATGGGATGGCCTTAGCTCATTAAGTTCTCCATTGCTTAGCCTTGCACATGGTAGGCCAAAGTAGTATGGGTTAAGTCGTTCTATTAGCTCATAGGAACTACATAACGACCCATAATGGTGTTAGGCGTCTAAGTCTGTCTAATACAATGTTATAGTGCCTCGTGGGGAAACAGAGGGTTTGTCGCCATGGCGCTAGGTAAAGGCATGTGCACACCACCTAGCGGCTCTAGGGTTGCTCCTAGGGTGGATTCTCGCTTGCCATCGCTGGTGCAAGGCTAGGCATTGAGCAATGTAAAGGCTACGTTGTGATCTCTAGACAGCACTCAATGTGCAAAGTGTGGTAGTGCTTTGGCCAACACAAGACAAACTAGAGGATTCACATCATGTGGGTAAAGTGTACAAACTCTACAGACTCAAAACTAATCAATTAGCCGTGCTCGCGGTCATGCGACATAGTGACGTGCCATGAGTATAGATTTATGTTTTACAAGTATGATTATGAAATTGGGATGTGGATTGGTGATTTTGATGATTATTATGCTTATGATGATGTTTATGGTGTCTTGATGTCGTGGAGGGCAGCAAGCAAGAAAATTATTATGTTGATCACTTCCTTTACTTATTAAACATGTTTCTAATGTTTTATTAAATACCGTTGCAAATGCTTGGGAACAAAAATTAGCTTTATGCAAAGATGAAAGTACAAATGGCCTTTACTTGACTTAGAACTTGCATGTAGCATTGTAGGATTGACCTTGCTAGTACATTATTTCGTGAATGTACTGACTCTTGTTTGTATTATTATTGTTTAATTTTGTTGTAGGTTGAGTGTTGCACGAACCGTTGTTTCTTTAGGATGGTTCTTTAAAGGGGCCTACCCCTAATCGGTTGCCTGTGGTATTAGTAGATAAGTTTCTGTTGAATCGTATTATTTGGCCGGTTGGCCTATGTAAATTTTTATATTGTAAATTTAGTTTATTTACTTGTATACCCTATTGTTATATATCATTGCTTGAGATGAACGTGTGAGACTAGTTCATTTCCTAGGAGCTAGTCGAACACAAGAATGGACTTGAAATAGTTGAGATATTTGCCTAATAGCTGATGTAGATCGAGTCCTCCATGAAATGTAGTCTCTTGGTCGCCACCATCGTGTGATTTGATGGACATATCTCGGGGAGGACTGGTGGAGGCTATTTTGTTAAGTATGTCATTTATTTTGAGTTCGGAGCCTTGAGTTTGTAACGTATTTTGTGATTCGTGACATCAAGTTTGCTTTGAGGTGTGGTGGTTACAGTATTTATTTGGTTTTATTTGAGACCCCACCACTCTAATTGACGTGGCGAGTTGTAAATTACGGTACAAGTCTCGGGATGGTTATAGTATTGAGCTCTTGTTTCGCTAGGTGCATACCACCATCTTCCATCGAATTGGGGATTCTCCGTGTCAATCCATTCAATGTATCCACACATTTTTTGTCACTTTGTGAACAGATATATTAGTTGTATTTGAAGTTTGTGGTTAACTCGAAGGAATCTTAGTAAAGGGAAAGAAGTAGTAAGGACATACAATCTATTCCTAGTTAATGTTTGTACATAGGAAGAATCGCTTCTCACGAATACTTGGCAGTCGAGCTGTTAGTTGACAATGATCACCACTGTGGCACAAGGGGTAGTCTGTCCAAGGTGGAATGAGATGTTCGAACAGATCCATTCTCCAGTCAGGATGTTCATAGCCCCAACATCTAGTTGTCATTAGGAGTTGTAATATATTTGAACGGAAGGAGTAGGGATGGATGAGGATATGGTAAACCGGTCATCTTAAATAGAGATATCAGCCTGATGCATGGAGAGCATGGCCACATCACACTAAGTCTACTAATGCACCAATGCCGTGAAAGCGAAAGCGAAATGACATGCATGTAGTTGTTATTATGTGAAAAACTACATGACATGCACGCGCTAAAAGGAGCTAGTTAAAGGTGAAGCACATAAGCAAGCGAGGGGATCAAACGGCGCCAAAAGTAGGGTGTCCTGCTCTGTGTGTTCGGCATACTGGTTGCATAGGATGCTCATTGATTGCGGCTCGGTGGTCACGTAGAACAGTACTCGTGTAAGTAATCATGGTGAGAGTTGATTGCCGCATGCAGTTACGATGTTTGGTGCCCCGACGTATTTAACTGGTTCGTCTTCCATTGAAGTAAGTTTTAACGCACATAAAGATTGCAAGTTAACAATTTATATAGTGTGAAACAAACCTGTTTTTTGAGATTGTAAAAATGAATGCAAATAAGTAATGGCGTGCATATCTCGCACGATGCGGTTTTGCTAATGGAACTGTGGTTTTATGGCATGCAGCGAAACAACATGGTCGAATGGAACACAAAGTATCTCATAGTAATGCACGGTCTATGGGTACAAAATATACTGAAACAGTTTACATACAATGAATCAAGTAACCTATCAACATCCCCTTTTGGGGAGCTCGTGTCAACCTCTAAAGTCGGAATACATCAACTGCGAGGGTTGTCGGTGCTCCCGCTAGGACCTGTGTATTGGTGGAGGCGTCTAGAACAGCTGCTGGAATGGTGCAGTGGACAGATCTACTTCTGTCAATTGTATCAGGGCTGGAGCTTCCTATAGCTGTGATGACCCCATCTGTGTAGGTGCCATCAACCACACTAAGTGCTCGTCCGCCTACCTAGCGGACTCCCCCACGTCTGTGTGGGCAAAATCCTCCTCGAACTGCAGAGTGTGCTGTCCAAAAAGGAAGTACTGCAATCCTGCACATACAAAATAGACAGTTAAATTTATTTAGGAATGCCAACATATTAATAATGAAAACACAATGCTAACCTCCAGTACAAAACCCTGCTGCCTATGAAGGCGATGTCGACCCTCAGCGTGGAACTGGCAAGCCGACCCGTAGGTCGACACGGCCGGCTCGTGGATGGTCCAGCCTTGTGTGATGATAGACTGTCCAGGTGTATACCACCTAAATGTATGGAGGGTGCCCAGCTCGTGGATGCACCTGCCATACCAGTTGGCCTGAACTGAGGCACTGCAACTGGCTTGATCACCTGCTGTGGGTGTCGACAAGAAGTCATCTGGATGGCCTGTGCTATCCTATTGATGATCCTCTTGAGGGCACCCAACACTTCCTGCGCTGTGAGTTGCGCACCGGACAGCAAGCATTCCCGGAAAGACAACGCATGTCCGTGCATGTCAAGCACGATATTACCCTCCAAAACATTGTTGTCAGCTCGTATGTAAAAACATGCTCTTACATGATTGGAAATAAGCATTAATTGAATTGTAGCTTACCACTTTGTGCCAAGCTGAGTCCATGTGGGTCAGGTAGGTGTCCGTCATCCGTGCCTCTGCCTGCTACCCTGCCAACAAACGCACGCAACGAGCGCGAGTGTGAGGAGTGTACCACTGGATGTAAGCTTGGTAGGTGGTAGGGTCATACGGCTGCTCCTCAATGTGCACGTTCTGGTGCACTGTTTACCACATCTCCATCCATGGGGCCATGCAAGGCATCGAAAGTTTGTGGGCCGAAACTCTCTTCCTCAATTGCCTGCAAACAAAAATGATAGCTAGTAAGTCTTTCACGCTCAAAGAGGACAAAATATAGAAAGTTAGTACTTACGAGTGCACATTGTGGTGGAGTCAAGGAAGGAAGGGCATGGGCATGTCTGACGAAGACCGAACTACCTCATGACTCGATGGTTGGCGTAGTCTTCGATGTGGACGTCGAAGACGAGCCAACAACAGGTCAACTTGTATACCGCGTCCCGCATGCACAAGATGGAGAGACCATGAGGCGCACGACACTAGACCTTGACATCATCGTACGGTTCCCACCACACTCTACTGTCGGTAAGCTAGTCGAATGTGGTAATGTAGTACAGATACCCTCAAAAAACTTACTGGTGCACCCAGGAAGGCTTTATGGTAAAACATAGTAAGATTTTATTTAGGGCATGAATGGGTGTATTTATGCGAGGCTTCATTTGAAAATCATGTATGCAAAACATTACTTACCTGACGTCTGACCCAATAGGTTCCCATAGCGGGCCAGTCCACGAGATAAATCCCATCAGGGTACACGTATGGATTGGTGTCGACCACAGGTTTACTGACCTGAAAATGCTCGCATGCCGACATCTTTAGTAGAATAAGGTAGCCACCAATGCTACTCATCACATCAGCCTTGTAGATAGCCTCGCAGAGGCCCCAGTACATAGCACACAGAACCGCCGAGGCCCTCGTGATGGACACAAAGTGCTTGTCAATGCAATCCCTCTAAGCTATCATGAACATCGTCCAGCTGAACAGCCACGTAAAATAAGCTTCGTGGTAACGGCTAACGACCTCAGGGGTCACATCAGGACGTATGGACTCAGCCTATGGCAAACAAGAAACCAACTATGTCAATAAATAGAATGAATCACATGGTAATAATATATATGATGTTTCATAAGCATTGGCATAACATACCTCGAACTGTCGCAGTCACACCTACGTAGGCCCGTAAGTGCTGTTGAAAGTCCTATACTGCCTCCCAGCAGAAAGAGCTGGCTAAACTGTAGCGAATCTCTGCAGCATCTGCTAGGTTGGAGTGGTATCCGTGGGAACTACGGTCTGACTTGCGATCAGTAGACCCAGTTAGAGCGCAACGTCCTGGAGAGTAACTGTTATCTCCATGACTGGAAGGTGGATCGTGTGAGAGTCCAGTCTCCAGCGATTCACCAGAGCGGTAGGAAGGGACTGGTCAAAATTGAACATCTTCGACGTATCACGGCCGTCCCCTGCACTGTGAGCCTCGACCAACCGGACAAGCGGCAACAAGCTTGCAGCACGCAATCTGTGGAATTTAAGTTAGAACTCGAAAAATACTATGCCCGATAGGAAGAAAAAGACAACAATGATCCTACCTGGGTACTCTGTGTGGATCGACAGTCCACAGTGTCATCGGAGTACTTGTGTGTAGTGTAGTAAACTCGATCGCGGGCTATCCAGAAGGAGGCTGAATTATAGAGAGAAAGTTACGGTGATGCGCATCTATTTCTGGATCAAGCAGCTCGTATATCCAATCGCCCTCGTCGCCTACCATCCCTGAAAAAAATTACTTAGAAATGCATCATAAAATCCAATATGAACAACAAGTGTGGAAAAATTGAAGTTACAGTATGCAGTGCAATAACGATTAACAGATTAAAGTATAGAAATAAGTACTAACACAATATGATATTTGTACACATGAAATAAAATATAGCAACCGACAATACCACATGATAGGTACACATAGAAAGTAATTTAGAACAACTCAAATACCAGATGATAGGTTTACACATCAAATAAATAAGAAACAACCAAACAATTGGTTTACACATGAAATAAACAATCAAACCTAATTAAAGTACTCATAAGTTTTAAAATAGGGTCCAACAAAATAACCTAACTAATACTGAAAATTAACTTTTACCACCAATAATTTTCTTCTAACTAAAGTAAAACTAATTTCTAAACTACCACATCTTAAAAAAGTAATAAATATTTACCTGCTCCGTCGATCTGAACCTTCTTGTCCTCTTTTCCCTTCCCCCTCCTCCTTTCATCCTCCCTTCTCCCCTCTCTCTTTCTATTTCTCCTCTCCCCCCTCTTCTCCCCTCTTTCTATTTCTTCCAAATGGAAATAGTGCCTTGGCAGGGTGGGGGGGGGGGGGGGGGGGCGCAAACAAATATAAAGGCCCCTGACCGTTGGAAGATCGGCAGGAGCCCATGCCCCCTGCTGATGTTCTAACGGTCGGCATCGCTGACATGGCCACCCTACCGATTTTTCAAACATTGGCAGGGGTATAGCTTTGCAAAATTTTCAAACCATGGCATATTTCTGCAAAAAAGATTAGAAAATAATATTTATAAAAATTCTTATTCCACAGCCCATAGAAGCACAGTTTGTATATATATATAATGTGATGATCACAGTTCAAATAGATTTCCATGTGATGACTATCGAATTCTATGAGCTAGAGAGCCAAAGCGTCCCTACATGTATATAATCAATGCAACCTCTAATCTTCTACTCTCTCCATCCTAAAATATAGTTATTTCTAAAACTTTAGTTCTATTCTAAAATATAGCTATTTCTAGATCTTGTGATGCTATTATACCTATTATACGCCTACCAACAACCCTACTCGCCGCAAAGTCTTCTTTGTTTTAATAAAGGGCAATGTGGTTTTTTATATAACCTAAAAATAGCTGTATTTTTGAACGGAGGGAGTATTTATGGTCGGACAGCTGTGGTATAGTGTCATGATTTCTAAAAAAGAGAACCAAATGTTTTAGGTCGACGATCTCTTGTAGTGAGTTGTTGTGTTTGGCATCAAGTGGGTACACATTATCATGCCAATAGCGGAAAAAAAACGTTTCGGCTCACTCTGTTTCACTTTTTAACTGAGCTGTCTATTTACTTAAATTGTCCATCTTAGATGTTGTCTTGTAATAATGTTTCTGTAGAGATAGCGATGAAATCAAGTGTGTACATTTCGTCATATTTCTAATACTAATGAAATGCCTGTACCTTATTACGAAATTAAAAAAATTACATCGACATATTGCCAAAAAGGAATATATTTTGAATTTCAGAGCTTAATTTTAGAATTAATTGCCACAAGTACGTTTAGTTTGGAGAGAAGATAGATAGCGGTCCCACATGTCAGAATTTTAAGAGTTGATGATGAGGTGATGATAGATTCACTACTTATAACTACCACTCTTCTTTTTTTTAAAGGAGTATAGTTACGCCGCTAATTTGGTGCAGCAAGATAATAAGTGGTTAAGTAGGTGTATTACGCTAGTCATTTCGCATTATGTCTCCTTGATGTTTGTGAGTGCTGGGCATGAATTTCCTAAGTTAAATTAATCTGTCCAATAACTAATTCGAAAATAAGTCTTTAATTTAGACATGCTAACTTGCCATGACACAGCGAGTATAAATTGGTCAAATATGACGTTGTTACAACACCGACGGGAACAGTGTGGCCAAAAGCTCATGTTTAGAATTAAGTAGAGGTAGAGTTTATATATATATATATAGTACCCCTGTTGAAACAGAGGGGGTAATTGCTTTATAAATAAAATGCGACATGCAAAATGAAAAAAAAAAGGGTTTGATTCCTTTTTGCATGATACAATTGTCAATGCCCTGTAGTCAACTCAATCGCATATTTCTTATACTTTTCATGGAAGGACTTGTCAATGTGTTGAATGCACGTATCAGAGCAGGTATACTCATGATCTGAAGTAAACAAAGCGCAACATGCAAGGTCAAAACGAAACCCCATTTTTCTAACAATACTCTGCACAACTTAATTAAGTGGCGTATATCTTATATCTTGTTAACGAAATAAACAATTGAAAAATGGTCTTTCACGAATTTGATTGTTGAAGAGAAAGATTATATCTAGCAAGCTATAGATACTAGAAGACTACCTGGCAATTAATACTCCCGCCGCTTTTACATACAGCTACTTTTTTTCCCTCAAAATATACATTTGACATATACTAAACGGGGTCAATAAGAATAACTATGAACACTTCTCCAATCTTTCATATGGTGCACGGGCATACGCACTGGGGTTCCCTAATACGCGAAGCGTCGCGCACGCTGTGTGAGCATGAACACGTTTGAGCCCATGTACGCTTCTTCCATTGGTTCTTTCCTATCCTATAGGCCTGAAATCTAGCCCAGTATAAAAACTCTATTTCGAACAAGAGCCTACCAGCACTTCACATTAATTGGCCCAAAGTCTTCACATTTCATCTTTTCACTTTTCCCTAGCCCACACGTTTTGTAGAACAAGGAACTTTCTATGTATGAACTTTATACACAATAATAAACGTTCTACAAATAAACTTTGTACAAACAAAATTGATACACATAAATTTTATGCACATAAACTTTGTACATAAATAATACACTTTGTACATATAAACTCTCTACTCATAAACTTTCTACATAAAAAGAATTCTTCTTAGAGACTTTCTACTCGAACAAAAGAAGCTTTCTACCATAATTCTAATTATTTTAAAAATACATATTTCAATGATTAAATTTTAGAGTTCATAATTATATTTTAGTTTGCTACGTATTTGATAGTGACAAAATAAAAATTAGAATCACTAGAAACTAGGATTAGATAAAAGGAACAATAAAAATACAGTAGAAAAGCTTCTCTGGTGCTTGCGCTCAACTTTGTGGAATCTTAAAAAGACAAAAACACGTAAACAACTCACGGCGCTGATAGGTTTGTAAGCTTGTGCGGCACATAGAATTTTTTTTATTTTTATATTTATTTAATAAAATATTTACAAAACTACATTTTCATTTCAAAAATTTACAAAAATATACTTCGACCACCCTTTGGGAGGGCGATTTTTATGAAATCGCCCATTCAGAGAGCGATTTGATGACGTGGTTATCGGCCGTTGGCCGGGCGGCCCACGGCCGTCAACCATTTTGCAAGCGGCCCCCCCGGCCACCCAAAAACCGCCCTCTGAGAGGGTGGCAAGGGGGCCACCTGTAAAAATCTGGCTAGGGGGCCGGTCATTTTATAGGCGGCCCCCTTGCCGCCCTCTCAGAGGGCGGTTTTTGGGTGGCCGGGGGGGCTGCTTGCAAATGGCCGACCCACGGGCTGGCTATTTTACAGGCGGCCCCCTGGCCGCCCTCTAGAAGGACGGTTTTTAGCAGCCCCGGTATAAAACCCCCTCCCAGACTCCAAAAATGTCATAAAATTCACCGAAATCACAGAAAAAAAGAAGAGAGAGCTGAGAGCGAGCCTGAACGAAAGCAGCGAAGCTCTATCAGTTTGCTGATTCGTCTGCAGGTAAAATCTATTATCCTTTTGTAATTTCTATTTCTATGCACAAATTGATGTAGTATTGTACTGGTTATGTGTATAGTACTATATGAAAATAAGTTGTTACTCGTAGATCTGTAGGTTTTTAGTTAATCTGTTAGATGATTTAATTTTTGTAGAGATGTGAGGAGAATATTGGTACCTAGTTTAACTGTATTTTTTCATCAACAGAAATGTCAAATAAGGTGATATTTCAGTTATTTCACGGGCAAGGGAATGTTAGATATGGTCCAGAAGGGGTAGATTTGTCGGATTTTAGTTCAACGGCTAAGTGGATTGATAGACCAGCTGAGAGAAGTTTTGGGTCAGTGTACAACTGGCTGATGCGAGGGTTTCGGCTGAACCCCGAGCTCAGCGCAATAACCTTGTATGTAGTAGTCAGTCGTGCAGCTGAAGGTTTTTTTTGGATACTGATGCCGGTGGATTGCACTGCCACTTGGAGATGGTATGTAGAGAATGCATTCCAACGTGGTTGGCCACTGGGCATACTTGTGTCGATATATGAGAAAGATAACACCGCTGGTGCAATGCCTATGTAAGATGATGAGGGTCCAAGTACGGCGGGAGGTGATAGCGAAACAATGGAAGAAAATGAAGGGAGAAATGAAGGAGGGAATGAAGAAGATAGACAGCTAACAGGTGTGGCAGATGAGGGAGAACAAATCAACACCATCGTCGAAGAAATGGATAGGGAAGATTCTGAAAATGAGCAAGCAGAGCATAATGATTCGTCTGATGAGGACACCGTGATGCCTGCAGAATGGAGCAATGAGGACTTCTCTAGGCTTGCTATCTCCGAGGGACATCATGTGCCATGGGAGTACAAGGAGAATGAGGTCATCCAAGGGGCTAAGTATGCATATGTAGAGGATTTAAAGGAGGCAGTAAAACAATGGGCCGTGTCATTTCAAAGGGAGTTCTCGGTCGTGAAGTCAAGCAAATCGGTGTATGAAGTGAAGTGCATGAAGGATGGGTGTCCATGGCGGGTGCACGCATTCAAGGGTAAATGAAAAGATTATTGGCAAGTTTCAATCGTGACTGAGCATTCATGTTATATACCCGGTGTTGAAAAATATCATAGAAACATGACATCTGCATTTGTTGTAACAGAGATGTACTCCCATATTGTCAATAATCTGGGGTACGAACTAAGGTCAATTGTTAGACATATTGAAGAGAAATTCAAATACACAATTAGCTATGGTAAGGCTTGGAGGGCAAAACAGAAGGTTGTAGAGATGAGATTTGGCACATTTGAAGCATCCTATGATAATTTGCCTCATCTGTTAGGCTGTATTCTTCAGAGAAATCCAGAGACGTGCTATGACCTAAAAGCCTTTCCATCAATTCACCATGGTAATAAAAGTGTGTTGCAACGAGTATTCTTTGCATTAGGTGCTTGCATTCAGGCATTTGTCCATTGTCATTCCATCCTCTGCATCGATGGGACATTTCTGACCGGAAAGTACAGAGGGCAGATCTTAACAGCAATTGGAGTTGATGGGAACAACCAAGTTCTACCAGTGGCTTTTGCTTTTGTTGAGAGTGAGAACACTGATAGCTGGTATTGGTTTCTAGAAAGGGTTAAGTCTGCAGTTGTACAGATGAGACCAGACGTATGCCTTATACATGACCATCACGCTGGCTTGCTGCGTGCAATTGAGGAATTGAGATATGGATGTGTTGAGAAGGGATACCCACCAAGGTGGTCTGATGTCCAAAGCAGATGGTGCATACGTCATATGGGTGCTAATTTCTACAGACAATTTAAGAATAAGCACCTTATGGATCTTTTCAAGAGGCTTTGCGCCCAGAATCAAGAGAAGAAATTCAATGAGTTTTGGAGGAGGTTGGATGAGCTGACCTCTAAACTAACAGATGAGCAGTCTAGGAGGGCTAGCATTGGAGGGGATGAGGCTCCACAAGCTCTTGGAGCTCTATCAAGTGACGGACCACATATGAGAAGAAGGTCTACATCCTTAGTTAGAAAATTTTCAGATTGGGTTGAGAATGAGCCAAAGGAGAAGTGGGCATTGTTGTATGACAAGGATGGTTCTCGGTTTGGCATAATGACCACAAATTTGGCAGAGGTTTATAACTGGGTGATGCGTGGTGTTCGAGGGCTCCCACTTGTTGGCATAGTTAAATTTATCTTGCATGGCACATGCAAGTACTTCAGAGATCGGTTCAGAGCAGCTGGGCCCTCAATGACGGACAATAATCTTTTCTTTGGCACACTACTGACGAAGTATCTGCAAGATAAAAGTAAAAAGGCCCGAAAACATCGTACTCTACCTCAAGGCACACAAGAACACAGATTTGAAATATTGTGTGTCGACAAGGGCATGCGCGGAATATACCGCAAAAGAGTTGTGCAGGAGTGTGTGCTGAAGGAAGACGGGACCTGCAAGTGCTCGTGCCAAAAATCTACTCTGCTCCACAAGCCATGCTCTCACGTTATTGCCGCGAGCGGTGAGTGCGGGATAGAAGCACGCTATTTTGTCTCACCTTATTTCAGGAAAGAAGCAATCTATAATACCTGGAGCGGAGAGATATACGGTTTCGGTATTGCGGGTACATTTTTTACTATGGAGCATCCTCAAGCTATGTACATTCCTGACCCAACAAAATTGAGGGATAAAGCAGGTCGCTGCAAGATAAGATGCATCCGTAATGACATGGATGAGTCAGAATCCGGTGGAAGGCATAAACGTTGTTCAAAGTGTGACCAAACAGGTCATACATATAAGAAATATCCAAAGGATGCAACCGGTCCAAGTACGGTGGAAGCTGGACCGTTGGGTTCGACCGCTGATGGCAGTCGTCCTACGGATGAAGGCACAACTTCAAGACGACCCCGTCTTAGGCGTTCTCGAACAATTGGTGGTGCTACGGTGTAGTGTAAGTCTATGCTAGTTCTTTATTATAGAAGGATATGTACTGTACTATTATTTTTTATTATCATGTAACAATGCTATAAACTTTAACAATAATTAACGCTAACTCTCTATTTGCATGCAGGTATGGCGTACCATACACCAGAGCTATTGGACCGAGGTCTCGACCAGTCCCACCGGTCTTACCTGTCAGCCGTGGAGGGTGCCCACCTAGCCACCTTCTATCCACAGCCTTCACGTCACCTCCTGCGGATAGACCCTTGGTTCCGTGAGAGGTAAGAGCTGTACGAATATTCATTCACATCGTTTGTGCATATCTATGTTCCCCAATATTGATTACAGTGCTATATTCTGCAGGTTGTGTGAGGCTGGACTTCTTCCGTTGTGTAGGCTAGTTGAGCCCGCACCGGACGAGAGAGACCTCGCCAAGCGATGGGACGCTGACCGGTCACTTCTGGCAGTACTGGTGGATCGCTGGAGACCGGAGACCCACACGTTCCACCTACCGTGCAGTGAGATGACTCCCACACTCCAGGACGTGTCGTACCTGCTAGGACTTCCCCTCGCAGGAGACGCAGTCGGCCCGATCGACGGGGTGCACGGTTGGTCGCAGGACATCACTGCTCGGTTCGAGCCCGTGCATCGTCGACCTGAACTTGGACCCTCGGGTTTGCTACCGCCTTACACCACGAATGGCCCCTCGCAGGCATGGCTGCTACAGTTCACCGTAAGTCGTGGATTCCTTTCATTCACAATCATCTGATCTACAGAGCAACAGAGCTGCTGACTATAAACTTCCTTTACAGCCTGATAAGCTAGACGATGCCGCCGATGAATACTTGGTGTGGCGGAGCATGGAGGCATACATGTTGTGGCTGTTCGGGTGGGTGATGTTCACCAGCACTCACGGGCACGCAGTGGACAAGGGACTGATCCACTACGCTCGTGCAATCGCCGACAGCGAGGACGGCCGCGTATCGCAATGGAGTTGGGGATCTGCTATGCTAGCGGTGACGTACTGTGCTCTTTGTGACGCGTGCACAAAGACCGATCCAGGTGCGATTATCACCGGTTACCCTCTCCTTCTGCAGCTATGGGCGGCCGAGCGGTTCGCGATTGGCCGTCCTCTGATTCAGCACTCTTCCTACGAGGGCGGCCCTGGAGGCTTGTATGGGCAGTGGCTCGAGGACCGTCCGACTATGGGGACCGTATGGTGTCGCCGTGAGGTACAAAATGTGAAATTCTATGTTTAGCACTTATGCACAAACACTGACGTGTAAGCTTTTCCTATTTTGTAGCGTCGTTACGCTCACAGGTAGGTTAGGAGGGCCTACTCTGAATTCGTTATGGAGTTCGACCGCCTGCTGCCCAGCAATGTCGTCTGGGAGCCGTATAGTCCGTAGGCCATCGTGGCCCGTGCACCGCTCGGACTCTCTACTCTTTGCATGCGCGACCAGGCGTACTGGATGATGATAGTGCCGTTGGTGTTCGACATCTTCGTCGAGCCCACTCTCCGCAGTGCGTGATGTGATAGTTCGGACTATGTCAGCACTCCCCTGTGCCCATGGAGATCGTTGTGCCGCGCGATGTGCACCGGTTAGTACAACTGCGATCTTTGTTTACTACTACAACTATTTAATGTAGTCTAATGCACTCTCTGCAAATAGATATGATCGTAGAGGACAGGCAGCCGGCGTTCAGTGGTATCCTTGACTACAGAAGTACGTGGAGGACTGGTTGTTGGTGACGGAGGAGGTGATTGACGAGATACATCCACACACTAAGGAGACCTACCTAGATTACCTCACGTGGTACCAGGCCCACACCCGCACACGCGTAACGTTCACCCCAGATGATCCACAGCCACACGTCACTGCTACGATGGACACGTATTCTAGACACCGTGATCAGGACTACTTCCGCGCGGTACGTCACATTATCTTTGCACTTTGCTATTCCCTTTGTACGTGTCCACGGTTCTAACACATGTTCATGTCACATTTGAAATAGGCCGACACAGCGCGACTGGTTCAGGCTGATGTAAACGGGACGTTCGGATGGTTGGACAGTGGGATCGTGCTGAATGCAGATGAGCAGAGGATGACCTTGGGAGGATTCGTCAGGCGATACACACAGTGATTCGTGCGCTCACTTGTCGTGCGGTCGATGCGTTACCTCCCGTAGTTGTACAGCAGCAACAGCCACGGCCAGCAGGAACAGGAGCAGGAGCAGGAGTGCGACCGTAGGGTTCCAGTCAGCCATCTAGCCCCTCCAGAGGTAAATTCGACTAACCATCGGTTCATAACATGTTTCCTTCTATGACATGTACCGTTGTACATCAATATGCTTCCCTGCAGCTTTCGCTACACCGTACCTACATCCCTCTGGAGCTAGCACGTCAACGCATGGAGTGTACCACACATGACCACACGCGCAGCTGGGCATGACAACTGCCCCCCGGGCCACCACAGGAGGTCCTTCAGGTTATATCAAAGTTTATTTTTGCCTTGCAAAATTTTGGTTTGCAATTATCAATATTTTGGTGTACAGGGTTCCACTCTACAGCGCTGGGGATGTTTACTGGCGCTGGCTCCTCCACGCAGGGCGCACGTGGCAGCGGTTGGGCACAGGATCCTTTCGAGGGGGACGACTTGGAGGACTCGGGCGAGGAGATCCAGGAGATACTAGCAGCCTCGCAGCTCGAAGGAGCTCTGCCACCACAGACACAGGACCCACCAGCTGCCACACCCGTGCAGACGACCCGCGCTGGCCGTGCCGTACCACCAGACCGGCTGACGTACTCCCAGGGCCAGGTGTGAGCGCAGGGTAGGAAGACAAAGAGAGCTAGAGGTTACGGTCAGGGCTCGTAGTACGTTGTATCAGTGATAGTTTGTCTGTTGTATATCATGTTTTATTAATTCTACGTATACTGAAGAAACCCCTTTACTTCATTTACGCTCGTCGATCAAACGATGTGCTCCTCACGATCTATGTTTTTGACGAAACTGATCAAAAACATGAATTTTCGAGTTTCAATTTCACGGCGAAAGTACATTCTGAGCGGTGACAACCGAACACACGTTAATTGCTTACGAACATAATGAAATTATCCATCCAAACAGTACAAACGGCATATCAAACGTTTCTAGTTATCATTATTACATGCCTTAGGAATTTTAAACAGAAACCAACTAGAGAGCACTACTGTGTGCAGCGTGGGTACTTCCGACTTCTAATCACATATGTCAAGACTGGAGGACTCCTGTTGTCAAATTTCTCACGGACGATGAACTCCCAAAAGATCGCAGTCAAGCCGAACAGATAAAGCGTCGAAGCAAAAGCTTCCTACTAGTCGGAGAAGACCTGTACCGAAGGAGCGCATCCGGTGTCCTCATGCACTGCGTCACCACCGAGGAGGGCAAGCAGATTCTGCACTCAATCCACTCGGGCATATGTGGCAATCACCCGGCCACGGTCTTCTCCAGTTTGGCCTTCTCCTTATCGAGCTTGACGACGGCCTTCTCCAACTTGGACTTCTCCCGATCAAGCTCGGTGTTGGCCTTTGTCAGGTCGGCCTTGACCTTCTCAAGCTCGACCTTGGCTTCGTCGGCCTCCTTCAGCTACGATTCCCTCTCTGTTCGGGTCTTTAACTCCGCTTCGAGGTCTGCACCATAGATTAGCCAAGAGCTCAACCGTGCAGTCATGACACAACTGGGCAGTCAGGAACAACGCAGCTGGATGAATACATCAACGGTTCAGTCGGGAAGATATACTCGAGGAATTTACCTCTGATCTTTCCGGCTAGGGCCCATGTCTCGCCCTGTTGATCGCACTGGCCTTCAACTAGCCTCCCTCCCGCATGACGCTCCTCCATCTCAGCCTTCAAGGCTCCGAGCTGTTCCAACTCTGCGAGGTGGGGAGCTACCTCGACCAAGATCTCCGTCATCGCCTCATTGTGGTCAACAAGTTTCTGCCCAAGATAAAAGACGAATCAAGGACGGAGTCAGACATCAAAACACGAAGATACCAGAGCTTCACTACAAACTCATACCGCGACCCCCTGCACCCGCTGATGGCGGCACGAAGCAGGCTCTCGTGCTCTCTCCTTGCAATGACTTCATCGAGCCTGAAGCTTTTCACAGTACCGTCGTGAGCTGTCCACGTAAAGGTCCAGGGCATCACACGTGGAGGAGCTTCGATCCGAGGCAGATGTGGGATCTCCGGCGGCGACGGCGATGACGACAACCATGACGGCGACGGGGTCCTGGCCTCAGCACCGCCCTCTCCCGTGGCCTCGGGGACCGGCTCAGGGGCTCCGTCCGCGGCTTCCACAACGTACAGCGCCTCGGGGGCTGGGGCCTCAGTTTCAGCGGCCACCTCTCGGTCTGGTGGCGGCAGCGGCCTTGTAGTCGGAGCCACCTCGTCTCACAACCGGCTAGCCACCGGCTCAACAGGTGTGTTCGCGGCCGCTGGCTCGGCTGGGGTGGGCTCATCAAGTGGAGCGGTCGGGTTGACCTCCTTGAGATCGATATCGGCCCGTTTCCTGCACGACGAAGCAAGACATCAAGACATTACTTCAACACACAAGGACTTCAGAAGACCCGGAGCAGCGTACCTCTTGGAGAACTTCAGCTTCTTGCCGAGCGACCTGCTCCCCGGTGGAGCGCTAGCTCCGGCAGTCGGCCCGGTCGGCGTCATAGTCGGCGGAGGTGTATCAACTCGAGTCGGCCCCGACTCCGGTATGTTTGGCTCGAGCGCCTTCGTCCCAGGCGGCGTCTGCTCTAGCCGGCCCCTTGGTGGCGCCACGGTCGGGCTCGACAACGTCGCGCTCAAACCCGCAGGTCTCAACTTGGGACTTGACCGCGTGGGCGTTGCGGCAGCAGCGTCCTTTATTTTCAAGCTTCCGCTCACGGCACGCGCCGTCATGGCCCCCTCACCCCGATATAAAATCGGTTTCTTCTCCGCTCTCTTAGAGTCGGGTTGGGTAGCAGAGGGACTCCTCAGCCTCTTCTTCGACGCGACAGCCGACAAAGGACGGGAGTCTTCATCAAATTCTTCATGCCACTACAAGTGAGTCAACCAAATGCGTCACGCTATGCTAAATAGCTACGATCCCACGGGCATTCATCATAGAGGAAGGTTAACGGTTACCTTGGTCCGAGGCCGAATGAAGCTATAAGCCGCAATCCGGCGCTTGTCGTCCTCGGTCGCGATCACCCCTTCAGAGAAGTAGCCGAACAGGGTCGCAGTCACCTCCCTCTTGTCTGCCGACTTGTTGCTCACTCGGTCAGGATCATTTTTGCCATTGAAGGCCTAGCCGAATGAGCTCCTAAGCTTCAGCGGCTGAACGCGCCTTGTCAGGAAGCGATGAGCCACCCAAGGACCTGTCAAGCCGGCCCTCTTGAGTCATCTATCTTCGTCAAACAGCAGATGTGCCTGGCCCATTTCCTCAAAAGTCGCTCTGCTGACTAGCTTGCAACACCGTCGGTGGCAGACAATAAATGGCCGCAAGGAGGGAGCCAAATCGGCCGTAATAGAACCACTCCTTATGCCAGCCCTTCAGAGAAGATTCAAGGGCAAATCGACATACGTTTTCTTCCCATCGCTCCTCAGTTGAAGACCGCCCCTCCAGTCACCATTGATATTGCTCTTGGAGGGTTGAGCTTGATATGGAACAGATGTCGGAAGAGGATGAAATGGGGTTCAACACCCAAGAAGCATTCGCAAAGAGTAACAAATATAGAAATCTGAAGAATAGAGTTGGGGTTCAGATGCACCAACTCCAGCCCATAAAAGTCGAGAATACGGCGGAAGAAATCAGAAGACGGAAGGCACAAGCCTCGATCGAAAAAGGAGGCAAAGACTACCGTTTCTCCGGGTCGGGGATTCGGGCTCGACTCATCCCTGGCCGGCCGCCAACAAATCACCTCTTGGCTGGGCAACTTCAGTTCACTCTCCAGCTGCTTCAGCTTCACCGAGCCACAATCCAACACCGGCCAAGAACTTCCCGGCCCCCCGCAAATCGAAGCCTTCGCATGACTGGAGGCGAAGAATTTGGGGAAAAGCAAATCGGGGCTTGGAGCAAACAGGGAGGATTGAAATCGCCCGATTCAGTGGGGAATAGCACCAGCTAACCCTAGCCAGGCGGGAGGCGAAAAGTTTGGCGCGAAGGTGGAAGATGAAGAGATTGGCCGATTTGGGGAAGACGACGGAATCTTTTCCTCTCTCCCTGTCTTTTTATAACCGATGCCGACTAAATGGGCTTGGGCCTACACAGTCCGCACTGGCAACAAATATGAGTTCCTACAGTAGCATGCTCCATGTGGGAACGCCCGCAGGCTGAGTTGAAATTATAGTCTGGCTGCTAACAGGAGCCGATAGTGTAAACAGTGATACGCTCATGAAGCCTTATTGGCTAAACATATATGTTTGGATATCTGTTTTATTCACCAGGTCTCGAGGATACATCCTTATAAGGATCGCAAGCTGGTCTTCATTAAAATTGGAGATGCAGGTATCTTTCTCGAGTGCACCTAACCACGCCATGGATTTATTTTCATAAAGTGGTACTCGGCCTACATGCGTGGCCATCAGTTGCCATGAGCAACATTTTACCCGCTGACATGATGCGGAAGAGTCTAACTTTCGAGTAGTGCACTACTTGGGAGAGACTATAAATATCTTTTCCCGCTGACATGATGCGGAGCAGTCTAACTTTTGAGTGGGACGCCACTCGGAAAAGACTATAAACCCTTTTATTCCGACTGACATGAAGTCGAAGAGTCCTATATCTGAGTAGTCTCCTACTTGGCAAGACTATAAACTTTATTCCGGTTGACATGATACCGAAGAGTCACAAATACCCGTAGTAATCTACTCGGAAAGACTTCCAGTTAAAGATCTTTGACTTTATGTTTAATTGTCTTCACAATTAAGCACAAATCGGGGGCTACACCTAATAATAGGTGGCCTATTCGGTGCACACTATTCATACATCTACATGAAGCTCTTCATAGCCCGCTGCAGCTGACATGAAGCAAGACTCGGGAGAAGACTTACTCGGACAAAGAGTACTCGGCGCATCGCACTCGGCAACCTTCACCGTGGAGACGAGCACTCGCATCAGCTGACTCAGCTATGAGGTCTCAGGCTACTGTGGAGGCCATGGGCCCCGTACCTCATTACCAGTACATGGCCACTTGGGTAGAGATGGGCCGGACCATGTAATTAGAGATAAGATAGCACCCGGCAGGCTGTACCTTGTTAATAAGAAACATAGTCTTAGTCGGATAGGATTCTATCTCTAAGAAGGAAATCCCTTGGTCGTATCCGACTAGATCCTTATCATGTACCCCTGTCCCCTAGTATATAAAAGGGAGGCAGGGCGCCCCTCAGGGCAAGCACAACAAGAGCAACCAGATCATCGATCTGCATACACCTCAGAGGAATAACACCTCAACTGGACGTAGGGTATTACCTCATCTTGAGGGCCTGAACCAGTATAATTCTCTTGTGTTCCTTTGCAGGCCACCGAATTCACCCTTGTCGAGTAGCCCCATAGTTTTATTGCCGGTGCAAAGCATCGACAATTTCCCAAGTAATGTATGCATCAGGATTATATGCACCATCAAAAGGAGGTATCTTAAATTTAATTTTACCAAAAGCATCATCATTGTTGCGTACCTCACATCGGCCCATGCCTTGACGATTGCGGCGCAACCGTTGGCGAAGACGAGTGTCTTAGTCATCCTGTTCAGTATCAGCAGAATACTCATCATCAAAATTATCCTCGCCATGGCCATCTTCATTGTTGTTGTTGTTGTTCTGTTGTTGCTGATTTCCGTCACCAGCATTGAGATCATCAAAACACCTCAATAAAGCAACAAGGCTGGTGTTGATTCTAGCAACTAAAGTCTATAATGCTGCAAGCTTGGTGTTGGTTTCAATCTATATGGTCTCCAGTTGACCAAGCTTCTCATTAGTCACCCGCAAGTCCACATCAAGCCTCTCCGTGTGCAGCTTGACTTGATGCTCAAAATGTTGTATGATTCCCTTCGGCTATAATATCCATCAGCATCCCCCGAACCTGACATGTGTAGGACAAGAAAAGAGAAACAAGTGAGCAATGCGCTAACTCTCAACCCGTTCACAGAAGCTCTTACTAGTTCCTACGAACTCAACTGGAGTGGACGACAACCAACAAGTCGGCAACCAGGAAAAGAGTGTATCGGCGCCGGAGCAATAACACCTGTCAAGCTATAGTCCGATATGTGGAGCTGTAGGAGGGCTGAAAATAATGCACAAGGAAGTACTAGTGCCACATTAGTCACAAAAGCAAGCTGAGAAATCGTTCAACGGCGGTACCGTGCTAGTCCTAGGTGTCACACCCTAAGATTTTCCCCTTAATAGTGCCAGACAAAAATATATTAAAGAAATAGCCCAAAGAAATTATTTAATTAAGGCTAAGGAAATTAATTAATGGTGAAAATGCAAAATAATAATTCATCATGGATGAGAATATTTTTCTTATGTTCCTCTTGCCAAAATACCCTAACAGGAATTTTACTGGAATTTTTAGAGCACTGGAAGAATTTAAACCACTTGGAAATCCTTTTTCCTTTTTCCCTTTCCCTTTTCTCTATTTTTCTCCTTTTCTTTTCCTCTGGGCCATGGCCCATCCCTATTCCCTGGCCTGCCCACGGCCCGTGCGGCACGCACCTTCCTCGGCCCCTCTCTCTGCCAGCCGAGCCCCACTTGCCAATCCCGTGCGGCGCGTGCCTCACTCCTCTCTATCGCTGTCAGCCGGGCCTGCCTGTCTGTCCCGCTCACTCGCGTGCCCCCTCGCTCTCTCTTGTTGCCAACTGGGGCCCACTCGCCACCTCACTCTCTCTCCCCTCACCCCTCCCACTGACATGTGGGACCAGGGCCCCACATGTTAGCTTCATCCCCAACCTCTAGCCGAATTGGCTAGAGGGGATCGAGCTGCCCCGCGTGTTGGTTTCCACCCTTTCCCGCTCCCTCGTGCCTCGGCCCTAAGTTCAAACCACGCGGGCCGAGTCCCCACCCATTTCCCTCACCTTCTCCGCCCCTCTCGTTCACGTCCCCGGACGAATTTCGCCCACTACCACCACATCTGCCATCTACGACTCCGAGAAATTCCACTGCCTCGCCCACGATCACTCCAGCCCGAGCCTATATAAATGCTTCCCATCCCCTCCTCACTCTTTGCCCTCAAACGCCCGATCCTCTTGTGCCTTCTAACCCCTCGCGCGATGTGATCCCCAATTGCCGCCGTGTTCCGCCGACTTCAGCTGTGCGCTGCCGCACTACAATCGCTGCCAGCCACTACACTCGCATCCGCTAGCTCTGCCGCACCTAGGTGCATCTTGTCTGGCTGCCGTCCGCCCTAGTTCGCCACTAGAACCCCTCCCTCTCCGTCGTGGTCTTTGGTATGTGCCTCCGCCGTCCTTCCGCCGCCATATTTTGTCGATTGATTCGGCCATTTTGCCCTTAACCCCTTTCTACACCTTCTCCAGGTCTTTCTTGCCGTCGTCCCGTGCGTCGTCATCCTCGGACACCGCTGGAACACGCTGCTGCCATCAAACATGAGCCGTTGCCACCGCCTGGCTCCTCTGTTCGCTGCCGTTGGCCGCCTTCCCATTGTCGGCGCCCCTTGGTGATCGCCCCCCTAGATTCCCCGTCTTCCCCGCCGCACGCTGCTGCTCTCTACCATGTCGGATGGTCGCCGGCAGCGACCATCAGGCCACGCGTGTCGACGGGGCTCGGCCTCGTTTGCTCTGGGCCGTCCGATCTGCCTCGGTAGATCGGGGCCGCTCGTGCTCCTGTGTCCGCAACCACACGCACGTGGACCGCATCCACCGTGCGCCGCACTCTCATGCACCATTGACCCATGGGTCCCGCTTGTCAGCGCCAGCCCCGTGGTCCGCTGACGCATTATATCCTTGTTAATGCACAATAAATCAGCTAGAAGTTGTTTTTGCATAGGAAAATCACATAAAACCTTTAAAAATTCACAACTAATTTATACGAGCTCTGATTAATTCCATTCAAATTTCATTAAATCTAGAAAAATGCCAAGAATTCATTAAATATACTTTTAGCTCATGTTTCATTGGCCACGTGTACTTTTTTAATTGTTTGTGCTTCGATTGCTATAGAAACCGACGCTATCGACCCTCCCGTGTACTACAAGGTCGTTGCAGAGTTTGCAAAGCCAGAGCAAGGCAAGTCACATCGCATTCTTGACTATTTTGTACCTAAGTTATGCCAAATGCTTTGTTTTATTTAAATAAACATTCATATTTTATTATTTCATGTGGTAGGGATATGACCCATATATGTATAGTTGATGACCGTAGTTTGATGAACCCCTATTCTTTTGTCACCTAGGTAACAATATGACTAGAATACATGCTTAGGATTCCTTAGCCATGCTTAGAATCAACTAGCTTATCTTGGGAGTAATTACTTATTGTTACATTCATTGTTCGACTTTATGTCAGGAGATGGAACTTTGGACATGGCTACTTAAACAGTTATAATTTGACCTTAATGGTGCGCTGTGGGTGCATGGTTTTGCTGGTTGCACCCATGGCAATTAAGGACCAGTTCGCAGGAACCCCTTGGGCAATTATCCATACATACCACAAGCCAGCATGGGCAACAGCTGGGCTTGTAGCATAGCTTCTCCCTCTCCTAGGCACTGTTGGTGAGAATGGACATGATGGAGTTGGGTCGGCTCGGGGTTGGGTTGATCGGCTTCCGGATCCATTGTGGCGCAAGGGGGTTAGCCCGGTCGATACGATGTGCCCTATCGGTAGGTGCTACCTTAGCATGGTGTGGATGGTTAGGGAGGAGTTGCGTGAACGGTCCTGTCACAGCCTCTCGTGGGGTGTCGTCATAACACACCGACACACGGGAACGTGTGTGGGGCTGTGTCTTGTGGGTACAGTTGTACACCTCTGGCCAGAGTTAAAATCTATTTGAATAGTCGTACCCGCGGTTATGGGCATTTAGACAAGACTCACTGTGATTAGTCTCACCATAATAATTTGACTTAAAACGTGCTGTAGGGATAGGATGGTTGGTTGGGCCTAGTCAACATGGTGTAATGTTGATCGGTGGTGGATTAATATTGCTTAATTAATCAACCTTTTACTTGTTTGTGAACTACTAATGTTTGCAACTGCTTTTATACAAATGAATGTTGAGCCTATCTTTGTCTCCCGTGCATTGTGCATAATTGCGAGTGTGACTTGTGGAGTACTTTGGGTGGTACTTAGTCTTTCTCTCTTTCTCCCTCTCAGTGGTGGAGTACCTTTCCGACGAGGATCGTTAGGAGGACTAGACTAGATTCACCGTCAAGCTGCTTGTGGAATGGAAGCCAACGCGTGGCTAGCTGTTTGTAGGTTTTCTTTACCATTTTCTGTTGCATTTATGTAAGACTATTTTGTCCTGTTTGTAAGACGTATTCTATATGGCAACTTGGTATTGTGTACCCTAGCTTTCCTGGATAGGGATTTAATACACAAAAATATTCAGAATTCTGGTTGTGAATTTCTAGGCGTTACACTTGGCTAGACTGTGCTAGAGATGCGAGCTTGGACACAAAGAAAGTCACAATGCACCACCAAAAGAAAGGAGGAACACTAGGAACATTTTTTTTCAGGGGGGCCTCAAAACTCAACCTATAAATAGAGGACTTCAAAACATGCAACTCACCCCCCACACACACTTCCTCTCTCTCTCTCTAAAGTAAGGTTACTCGAACCTGAACAAGGAGGATATTGAGGTTATTTGGAACTGAGTAGAGAGACAAACTATCCAAGTACAAATAGATAAGTTCCGAACAGAAGTAAGCACAAGCCGAGCAAAATAGGAAACAAAGCTGCCTTTCCGAGACACTTTCCGGTTTTTTGTTTCTTTTGATATCTCTGTTTTTTTCTTTCTTCTATTTCTTTTTTTCATGTAATTGCAAAAGCAAAATTTACTCGAAAACACAACAAGCAGAACATACTCGGACTCGAACACAATTGAAAACAGGTTGGAAACAAAGGGTGGTACTCGGATCCGACCAACAAAGTGACCATATTGGACACCAAGGCGTACTCAGACTCGTGACAAATATGAGCATGACAACCAAAGGTGGCAAACAACAAAAGTGACCAGAACGTGACAAGAACTCAAAACTCTAAAAGACTAGACACAAAGACCAGCAACTCGACACGACGATGCAATCGAAAACTCAACAAGCCCTAACTAAGCAGTACTAGTAAAAGGCTCAAAGGGTCTATGGGATTATGGAAAACTAATCTACTATTATCTTTTTTGGCTTTTTGTGGACTGTAGGAAATTAATGGTAAAAAAAGGAATTCTCTCACCGATCAACCTCCACTCTAATACCACTTGGCGGAGATAGATAACTCGATTGTTGGATGGAGGTGATGTTCATGGCCTGACTACAACTGTCCAGGGATGTTGTGCCTTAAACAAACTGATACACCAACTCCAAAGGTTGCTTGCGATCTTGTGGAGCATAACCAACCTGACCACGAGGGCACTCATCCTGAAGCAATCGAAGAACAAGGAAGAACAAGTACAACAAGCACTGAATTGCGAGATGAATATGAGAGTTTCAATACAAATACACAAGTTGGTGCGGTTCCAAAGACAAGCAGACGGGCGATCTAGTCGACACACGTGCTACAAGACGAGGTAGCAATGGCTAAATCTAATCAAACAAAACCCAATCTGTTTGTGGAGGCTCTAAGACCTATTTATACATGGGAGGATGACCACAATGGTATCGTGGTCATGCTCCAACCCTAGGATATGTCCTTAGTGGACCCAAGTTGATACACGGCCCATCGGGCGAAAATAGGGTGACGCAGCACCATAGACAGAACAGGTCTCTGTAATAAATTGATGATTGTGGCCAACTCCAAACAGATATGGACCTGAGGTCAGATCCGTTTGAAAGTAGACTTGATAAGCTTTCCGTGAAGTTGAAGAACGCCCAAATCGGAGTCCGTATGCAACCGTGGTGACCGTCACGAGTTGGTGCTGTTCTGCAGTCCAAACCCAGCCTGTGCGAATCCCTTTCCTTTTCGGTCTTCTCCATGTTCCTAACCAAAACAAGAGTGCACGTGCTTCTATTGTTTAAATAAGTATCACACATGCTTAGAAATAAACTCACCTAATAATTAAGTTGATGAGCACGGACACGAGTAAGTGGTCCAGTATGCTCTACTCATGTAGGTGTGGATGTATAGATGGTGTTGATGTCCTCATCGATGTGTTTACTGAGCAAAAAATTGGCATCCCTCACATGTCCAAACAATGTTTTTGGCATCGGTAACCGCAATCAGACAAAAAAACCTTGTCTGTAAGCCCTTCCGATTAACGTCCTTGATGCGGCATGGTTGCCACAGATGCCTGAGTGGATTGACTGCAGTATCTGCTTGCCCTCCTCACGTGTGATGCAACGTAGGAGGACTCCGGATGCACTTTGATGATATAATTCTTCCCTGATTATGATAAAGCTCTTGCATCGACATTTGACTTGCTCAGCTTCGTTGCGATCTTCAGGGAGGTCGTCATCAGTAGGAATCGGCTGATTGGAGTCCACTAGTCTTGAGAGATGATTAGCACATCCATTGGTTCTGGGTCAGGCTCATCCCCCGACTGCATTGGATAAAGTTTTTTCTTAATTGATGGCTCCAATAACTGCTAGACACAAACTCTAGTAAGGACCACTTCACGTTTGGATCCCATGTTGGCTAACTCGTCCGCGGCTTCGTTGTATTGGTGCAAAACATGTGTGATTTCCAATCTGTCAAATTTGTTCTTCAACTTCCGCACTTCTTGATAGTATGCTGCCATGTTATCATCTAGGCATGTCTAGTCCTTTATGACTTGGTTCACCACAAGTTGGGAATCCCCGCAAACCACCAATCGTCAGATACCAAGCGATATGGCGATACAGAGCCCATGGATGACTGCTTCGTACTCGGCGAAGTTGTGGGATGCGGGAAAGTGAATTTGAAGAACATATTTGAGTTTTTCTCCACTAGGTGATGTTAGCATGACACCAGCTCCTGCTCCGCCGATCCATAGAGAACCATCAAAGTATATTGTTCAGTACTCAAGTTTGTCCACAGGTGCAGCCAACTGAACTTCTGTCCACTCGGCTACAAAGCCAGCGAGTGCTTGAGATTTGATAGTTGTCTATGGTTGGACGACTATGTCAAACACCATCAGCTCTAGTGCCCATTCAGCGATTCTTCTGGTGGCTTCGCAATTGTGTAGAACATCTCCGAGTGGGAATGATGTGACGATTATAACTTGGTGTGTGATTGAAAGTAGTGCACCAATTTCCGGCCAGTGATGATTAATCCATACAACAACTTCTTGAATTGGGGATATCACATCTTGAATTCACCTAGCGTTAGCAATAGGAGGAAGACACGCAATGCCTGCAAGCCGAGTGCAACGCTTGCAATGACAACTTGTGCAAGGCTAGGAGGACTGCTCAACAAGAGATCCTCCAAACCCGAGTAGGCGACCATGACGTCTTCGTGACCCCACAACTAAACATTGTGGCCGCTGCCACATTGTTGGACACCTTACAGTTCAGGCCCGACCACCAAGCCACCCCGACCATTACAAGGATCAAGGCAATGATCATCGTTGCAGCATGCCGGCAGCGACAACAATCTGGAGACACTCTCATACCATCAAACAAGACGGCTTTTGATACGGTGGTTTCATCTGCTTTTGCATGGCGCCGAGCAGCTGGCTCTGGTCAGCATCACTCGGAGTCACGACATACGTCACTCGGCAATCCGAGTAATGACCGATGGCAGCACCATCATGACGACCGCCGTGACAACCAGGATGCACGAGGACAACTACGGTGGGATCTCCACCACGACATCAATGCTCGACGCCGAGAACGCAAGGAAGATGAACATCGTCAACTTGAAGCCGCCACTCAGAAGGAGTACCGGCGTTCACCCACGAGCTACAACAAGTAGACTGGCCATCTGGCTTCAAGCCGATTGGTATAGAGAAGTACAACGGCAAGACCAACCCGGAATCCAGGCTTACAATGTATACCTTGGCAATCCGAGCAGCTGAAGGTGACCATAAGCCCATGGTGAATTACTTCCCAGTTGCCCTAGCTGACTCGGCACAGACGTGGTTGACGGGGCTTCCTAGGCGGTCTATTGGCTCTTGGGGGGAACTCCGTGAGTGCTTCGTGGCCAAGTTCCAAGGGACATACCATAGGCCAGCATCCGAGTACGATCTATACCAGTGTCATCAGAGAAAAAATAAGTCTCTCTAGGACTTTATCAAGTGCTTTTCCAAAGAGAGGAATTTAATCCCCGAAATCAAGGACGAAGTTGTCATCACTACCTTTCGCAAGGGAGTCAAGGACACACAGTTCATTGCAAAATTTACTTGAAAGCCGCCCAACTCTATCAAAGCTCTATTCAACATGGGGAACAAGTACGCTGACTTAGCCGACGCCTTCACCGAAGCACTCGATGACAAAAAGGAGCACCGACAAAAGGAGCGATGGGATACTGACGATGTGGCCCCATCCAAGTCTAGGAACCGCAAGCAGAAATCTGGGGACCTCACTACGGCAGTTGATCACAACCATCCTCGACCTCCTAGAACCGAAGATTATTAGAACGATAAGTGACATGCTCGGGGGCTCAAGAGCTCAAATGCAAGGATGGCATCCCCACTCCCAACTTGTGCAATACTGAACAGCTAAGTCATTTTCTGATACATATTTCCTCCTTTATATGATATTCTCATCTAAATAGGCCTGAAGGCAACTCACTTCCTTATGGTTTGACTAGGATACGGCTTAGTGCCAATCGGGATCGGATCTAGGGGGATGAGATCGTCAATTGCTCACTTGGCCTCGCCAAAGCCGCAGCCGCTTACACCTAATAGGTGTACACACTACGCATTTTTGGTTTTTGCTCTTAATGATTGCAAAAGTACTCGAGTAGCATAAATTCCGATCCATGAAGCTTTGCGCCATGGAAAGTGAACTCAAGTCACTCAAAATGCGTGTCAGGAAAAGAGCCATGAGCCAACTCCCGACACTCGGGGGCTATGACTAGTCGGGCAGAGTGTTTAAACATAATGGGTCAACTACTTGGGGAAATTAATATCAATAAGAGGAGGAACATATATTTACATATATTGTAAAATACATAAATGTTCTTTGGGTGATTGTTTTATAATCAGATGCTACTCATCCGATATGTTTATAATGCAGGGCCCAGTTTTGGATACGCGTAACAGGAACTCATGCACGAGCCTATCATCTACGCTTGGGGGCTGGACCAGTCTGCCATGATACACTTGGAGTGCGACGCTTCAAGAACCACTCAGAATGCTCCACGAGAACTATTGTCCGAGTACTCGTGGTAGTCGGGACTCGGATGTCACCTTTACTTTGGTACGCTCCATGTGGGCCAATAACTGATCTTCGGCACTAGTCGGGGCTTGGGTATCACTCTTCTAAGTAAGGTACGTCCCATGACGGTCGCCAGCCAAATCCTATGCTAATGCGAGGTTCGGGTACCTTATATGGCCACAACTCTGTTAGGTAGGGTATGCCCCATGAGGGTCGCTAGCCGAATCCTATGCTGATGCGAGGTTCGGATACCTTATTCGGCTGCCATTTTGCCAGGTTGAGTATGCCGCAAGAGGGTCGCCAGCTGAATCCTGCGCTAGCACAGCATTCGGGTACCTATTTGGTCAAAACAGGGAAACAAGCCACTACTGGAGTTTTCAGTCAGAGGTAGCACCAAACCTAGAATCTACGGAGGTGCTCATTATTTTTTAAGACTAGAAGACCCCAATCATTTGATTCCTACTGGAAGACGAACTTCCTAAAGATCGCAATGAAGCTGAGTAAATCAAGCGACGGAGTAAAAACTTTATCATAGTCAACCATGCTGCATCCAGAACGTAAGTCGGAAAGGCTTGCGACAAGGATTCCTTTGGCCGACTGCGGTTACCAACGCCAATGACATTGTTCAGACATGCAAGGGATGCCAATTTTGTGGGCTGCGCTGGGTATGTCGGTTTGGGCCGGCTTATTCGGTAGTAGCCTAAAGATATGTAACGCCCCGGTTCCCGGGCCGTTAAAAAAAAACTATTTTCGTAAAAACCCTAATTTCAAAAATTTTTGGATCTTTGTGTGTGCTTAAGGACTAAGTGCCATAGATCTCAGTCTGAACCCCCTTGAAACCCTAAAACATCAGTCCCGAACTCTCTCCTAAAATCCGAGACTCGAATTTTGCAATTCGATTGTCTCTCTCAAACTTACTCTGAAAAATTCCAAATTAGAATCCACTTCGAATCCCTTTTGAAGACTTTGATCAAAATACTCTTATTTCACTCCTCCCAACAATTCTCTGTACTCAGGTTCAAATTTTGCAATTCGAAGCCCTCCAATGAAACCCTTCAGAAATCACCTTTGAAGCCCTCTATTTAATCCTCTGATTTTGTTCCTCTTGAAAAACCCTAAATTCCATCAAGAACTTCCTTCCCGAATTGCTAAATTATTTATTTCCAAAAATCCTCAAATCCCAAGAATTAAATCCCAATTTCCAATCTTGCCTCGAGGTACTCCAAATCTATTCCATTACACAATTCCCAAAATATCCCTGAGAATCAAGTCCCAGTTTTAAATCAAAATCTAAATCCAGTCCCCTTTTGAATCTCCTTCTTTCTTTTTCCAAATATCATCCAAAATTCAATATATATATATATATATCTGTTCAAATCCTATCCACAGAAACCCCTCCCAAAATTCTCAGGAGTTCAAGAATCAAATCCAAATACAATCTCCAAATTATCCCTTCAGAAAACTCTCTCTCTAGACCTCCCTTTCAAATATATATGTGTATATATATATATACATATATAAAAGTATCAGAGTCCCTCTAAAAAAATCCCCTTGATTTAATCCCTGAGAAATCAAACCAAATTCCAAAATTAATACTCTTCTCAATCCTCCAGAATCCCCATCAATTTCTTCCTTGTGTATATATATGTGTATATATAGATATATATATATATATATACATATATATCCATATCCAGACAAATCTTCCAATTTGGTAGTAAAAGACCTCTCCATAAAATTCCCCACAAATTTTCCCAAGTCACAATACCAATTTCAAAAATTAAATTCAAGTCCGAAGCTTCCTTGGAATTCCCTCCCTCCCTTCCTTCCTCAAAAAAAAATAAAATAATAAAATAAAAATCATTTATCCAAATAAATATACATTCAACTCCTAGCCAGAAAATATTCCATACAAAATTCCCAGAATTTTTGTGATCCAAATATAAAATTTTGGATCAAAACCCCTTTTGGAAAATCATCAAAAATCCCTCAAAACCACTCCCTGGAAAATAAAAGGCCTCACTGTTTCTATCGGGCCAATCCCTTTCCTTTCTCTCCTCCTTCCCTTGGCCCGGCCCCAACAAACGGCCTCCCTCTGTGCGCGCTGACGTCCGGGCCCCACCGGCCAGGGGCACCGCCCGCTCTTGCGCATAGCACCACCCGCGCGCACACGTTCGGCCGCTTGGCAGCCACGCGGCACACATCCATGCACGACCGCACCGGCCCAACGCGGCCTGTCTCCCCATGCGCACGGCACCGACAACCCAGGCCCACTCGCCAGCCACCTGCACGCGCCTGGGCCCGCCTGACAGCTCCTCCAAGCCGTGGACGGCCTCCAATCTTTTTCCGCCCGCGGGCCCCAGCCGTCGGCTCCGTCGTCTACCTCTCGTCGCCCGAGCGCTCTTCTCTCTCATCTCTCGATTTCTCTCGCCTCTCCTCGAGCCGGCCGCCCGCACCCATACCCCCGTGTCCCCCGGCCGAGCATCACAGGCGCCGACGCGCAGGCCCCACCTGGAAGTCATCGTCTTCCTCGCCATCTTCTTTCCTCGGCCTCTCTCTCTCTGTTATCTCTTCTCTCTCTCCCTCTCTCGATTCTTCTCAACTTCTCCCGACACCGAGGAAAAATATCTCCCCTCCCATGCGCCACCAAGGTCAACTACGCCTCTCCGTCCTATCGCCATACCCCTCTGCCTCTCTCCCCTATCTCTCACGGCAGCCCGAGTAGGCATGATGACGCCGGCCACAGCGGTTCGGCAGCCTTGCCATCCTGAGCCCCGCGCCCTGGCCAGAGCCTTATCCCGTGAGCTCCACCTTCTCTCTCTCCCTTGTTGCCTAGCACCACGCCGCGCCTATAAATCCCACCCCACCTCGCCATTGCTCGAGCTCGAGCTCAAGCTTCTCTCTCCGTCGCCGCCAGTGACCTTTCAGCGTCGATCCAATCCGCCTCTCCGAAAGCCTAATCGATCAAATTAACCGCGCCACCGAGCTCCCCAGTGCCTCGCGGCCCCGCCCGTGCCCTCAATTCCACCCGAGCACCCCCGTGGGCCAAACGCCCAAATCCAGGCGCCGCCTCCCCACCATTGCCTCTCAGAATCTCGTCGCTGTACCAGGTAGAGGCCGACTACCCCTTCTCCGCCCTCCTCTCCCCTCACCGCCCCTAACCCGAGCCCAAAATACCCTTACCCGAGCACTCGCCGGCGTTCCGCCGCCACCGCCCCATCCCTTCTCTCTCTCCATTGCTCCTGTTGCTCATCACCGGCTGCCGTCGACCGCCAATAGGCCAATCCGAGCCGTTCACCTCCCTCGCCGTCCCCTCCTCGTTCCATTCCCGTCGGCCACTACTCCTTCCTCGCCGCCGTTCGCCGGCGAGCCCCTGGCCGCCGACCGCCGTCAATCTCTCTGCCTGGTCTCCTGTTACTCGTCCGGCACTATCCTCTCTCTCTCTCTGTCTGTATGTGGGCCCAGCTCAATTAACCCCTCCCTAATTTACAAGTGGGCCCCATTTAGCCCATGCACAGTAAACCCCCTTGTCTCACTGCAAGTGGGCCACCCCTCCTAAATTAATCTTATACCTTTTACATACAGGCCCCTTTTATTCAATACTCCTTCCTCCTCTCTCCTATGACACATGGATCCCACTTAAATCAAAACCATAATTGATCCTCATGCACATGTGTGACACTTACAAGTGGACCCCACAAGCCCTTCCTTGTCCCAATGCCATGTGGGCCCTCCCTGTCAACCATTTCCTCTCTCTTCCATGTGGGCCCTTCCAATTCTCTCTCCTCTGTGTCCTTGACATGTGGGCCTTGCTCCCTTTCTCTCTCCTCTGCCACTTACACCTGGGTCCCACCTGTCAGTCCCTATTCCCCAAAAATAATTCTTTTTCCCACAATTCAAATAATTCCTTTCTTTTCTAAAAAAAATCCAAAAATCTTCCAAATTTCATATCTTCCAAACCGTAACTCCGATTGAGCCCGTTCAAGTCTCTAAATTTTTCTAAAAATGAGATCTACCTTATGGCACTATTAGTTATTAATAATAGTATATTATTTCTAGGGTTTGTGTATTTTTCTCTTATTTCGCGCATAGTCGCCGCGTCGGAAATTCGTTGGACGTCGGATTCTCGCGGAGTTTGAAGACGAAGTCTAAGGCAAGTCACTCCTTGACCATGTTGCTCCTTAATTTAAAATGTTTTGTTTGCAAAATTGCATGATTAGTGCGCACGATAAATTGATCGGCCTCGGTTTGCGTGCCGATCTGACGGACCTGTCCGGTAGTTGCATAAACCCTGTAGGTCTTTGATATCCTATCCCTTGTCGCTCCACCTCGTGGTACCTCGGTGATCGTGCTCTCTGAGCATGGAATCCGATGGTTCCCCTCACATCACTTTTGTTTGCCGATTGGGAAAAAGGGTTTCCAAAGATTTAAAAACCCGACATGCGATGTCGGTGGATTTACGAAATAAAATTTATTTGCGAAAATTTCCGCGGTGCAAAGTGATCGCCTATGTGGTGGCACTTCATATTCGCATATAAGGACCATTTCCTTGGGGAATTCCATCCGAGCATCTCACAGTGCGACCACACGGGTGGTATGGGACACCCCTGGCTGAGTAATTAGTATTCCCAGGATGGTTTTCGGTTGCTAATAAATTTGGGAATGGCTGGTTGCCGAGAGGGCGATATACCCCCGTCCCTGAGTACAGGAAATGAGTTCCTGGTACTTGGTTGAGTGTAAGCACCCATTTATAGGGCAGCGTGCTATCCTGGGAAGGCTTTGGAAAGGCTTTGTCGCGAACCTCCCCGCTTGGCCAGCGTGGGAGTAAGTTTGCGTCATGTGGGTAAAGCGTACAATCTTTGCAAAGATCAAATGAACTGTTCGAACAGCCGCGCCCACTGTTACGGGCAATGTGAGGCGATTCCTCTAGCTTAGATTTATTTGCCAAGGTTTGCGAAAGTGATTTGTGGTATGGGAGTCGTTACCAGAATCGGTCTTTGTGGCTGATGGATGACCTGAGTGGTCTGAAACGGGGCTGTGTGACCCGGGATGTCGATTGGCATAATAGATTAGGCTTCCTGAGTGGGAGCAGTTTATGTGCTGAGATGAGATTGAGGATGCACTACTAACTTCTGACCCTTATGCCACTCTTTTTTGTCGCAACGGCGAGATTTGGTTGCAACAAGGGTTGTTATCGCAACGATTTTCACTTTTGGTTGCGATAGATTGGATTTTTGCCACGAAGATTGTTTCGTGGCCCTAAGTATGGAGATCGTTGCGAAAAGTAAGTGTTATCGCAACAAATTATTGAATGGTTGCAATAAGTGATTCCTGTTGCCACGATTAGATTTGCGTTGCGGGCAAGTTTATTGTCGTTGCAATACTAAGGTGATATTGCAACTCTTTATGTGATGGTTGCAATAGCCCGTCTATGTCGCAACGAATATGTTTCGTTGTATATAATAGTCGCTTGCGTTGCAAAAAAGTGGTACATATAGCAACGAAAAAAAATAAATCGTTGCAATCACTAAGGTTGCAACGATTATGGTTTCGTTGTATGTAATAGTTTCGTTCGTTGCAAAAAGGTTGTACATATAGCAACGAAAAATTACATCGTTGCAATACCTAAGGTTCTCCACTTTAATGGTTACATAAAAAATTAAAAAAAAACACCACCAGCAAGTTTCAAACCTGAGACCTCAGAGTTAAGAAGATAGGCGCCTACCATTAGACCATGTATGTGTTTGTGTTTCTAATAGCTAGCGTATCATCTATGTTTCCGCATATGTTTTCGTATTGTTCATAATCTTAGCACCTTTATATAAACTACACCTTATCTTACATGTTTTTGGTGACTAACAGATTTGAAGGATGACACTAGGGATCAAACAGTCAACACGTACAAGGAATTTTTAAGGATGAAAGGGGACATTCCAAAAATTAGTAATTTATTTTCCTTCTTCAACCAGTGTATTTTACTACTAATTTTTTTTTAAAACTGAACCTTTAACCTTGTGTGCAGTGGCATTTGTTGAGCAACGTGACACCGATGGTATCATAGTCGAAGACGATGAAAGTAATGGAAGCAATGCGACACCACCCTTAAATAGGCCAAGCCATGCAAGGAAGGCAAGGGACGAGGGAAATGGTTTGTGATCATGCATGTAGTTTTAATATTGGGTTCGCATATCTTAATTGAGAACTAGAACAGCTCAAGTTTGTTATTGTCTTTTTTGCAAGGACATGGCTCCAATGAACGCAAGAAAAGAGGTCGTGGCACTGTTAAAGGATTTACAGTAGGCAACAAGAGAGTTAAGGAACGCACTCAAAAACTCCCAATCGAATTTTCAGAAAGGTGTGGAGGTCCCATTGGACCGAATACCCGTGCATTTGTCGATGAGGTCGTATTATTTACAAGGAAATGGGCCCCACTAATTGGAGTAAACAGTTGGAAGGATATAAAAGAATAAGTCAAAAAAGAAATTGCAGATGAGATACTGGTATGATGTGTACTATTTTTGATTCCTACTCGTGCGATGCGTATAAGTAATTGTGATGAAACATTTGATTGCTTTTTAATGGTAAACAGCTTAGGTGGAACTTCATCAACATTGATGATGAGGATAAAAGAAAAGAGAAAATATGGAACATTGCCAAGGAGCGGTACAAAGGATGGCGATCAGCTCTGAGTGCCACATACAGGGCTTATAATAGTTATGGTGAGAGGATACGAAATAAACCCAAAGAAATACACCTTCTTGAGTGGCACTACTTGCAGTTGTATTTTGGATCTGATAAATTCAAGGTCAGTTCTAGTAAAATCTACTTTGTCAAACAAACTTGATCAACCTTAGTTGCATTGTTACATACCACTTGTTCTCATTCTGCAGAAAGTTAGCAGCCAGAACTCCTCCAACCGTCAGCAGCAAAGAACCAGGCATCTGATGGGTTCAAAAAACTTCTCACAGTGTAGCTTTGAGCAGGTAATCATTAGATACACTAATCTAGTCCTTCCCTTGTATGATGCAATACTTGTGTGTTGAATTGTATTGTGGCATCCTAGAGAGACCAAGAAACTGGTGAAGAGCCAAGTGATCTTCTTGTTTGGAGGACCACTCACACAAAACATGGCAGATGGTCAAATTCTGTATCAGCTTCAGTATATGTGAGTAAATGTTTCGTCAAGCCTTTTTTATAGCTGCTGGTTGTGTCAAGCAACTCTTAACAGGTTCTTTTATTTAATTTAGGAAAATATAGCCATGAAAATTGGTGAGATTGGCTTAGAACCTGATAGACAAACACTTACAACTGTTGAGGAGAACATGATTTTCCAGTCATGCTACAAAGAAACAACACAAATCAAATCATCCAAATTATATGGACATGGATATTTCGCTACATATCGAACTCACAGAGAACTTATGAAAGAGAACCTTGAAGTACATGCACGTGCTCAAGCTGCAGCTAGGGAGAAGAGCATTGCTTTTGAAGCGGAGGTTGAGAAGCTCAAAGAACAGATTGCGCAAGAAGCTACAGAAAGGGAAAGGGAGAAAGAAGAAAATAGGAGGAGGATGCAAGAGGAGCTGGAAAATGCTAAGATAAACATAAGAGAAGAAATGAAGCAAGAATTTCTTAATATGCTAGCGCAGCACAAAGAAGGAACTATGAATATGGTATTAGAATAATTTTTCATCCTTTGTCCTCTTAATAAACTTATGATTATGATGCCTAATCTTTTACCACAATATTTGTATGTGTAGAGTACCCCGCAAAACAATGCCAGTATACAAGTTGCGCCAAGCATACAAGAGGAAGATGGGACTGGTGAACATGAAACTGAAGATGGGTTACAGGAGGTAATGACACTATTGCACTATATTCCATGTATCTTGAGCTATGTACCTTGAACTATAGCTAAAATAGATCAAACAATTTAATGTTTGTAGACTCTGCCTGGAAGCGTTGTCACTGTACAAAAAGATGCACCAGCACCTACTCGCTCCAGTAAAAGTACTACAGCTCTCAGCAAAAGTCTTTTCAACGAAAACACTGCAAATGTGGCTGCACCGAATACATATATCACTTCACACCAGCTGATGAATAGAACAAGAAATAATCCCAAAAGGAGGAAGGTAACTACTGCAATATGTTATCAGCTAATTGGAATCTAAATTCTTGCATCATTTGCTGAAATTTTATCAAATGTGACCTTCCTTGTAGAACTAGGAAATGTAGAAAATACATTTAACATACGTACTGAAAACTGCAGCTTGTGCAGTTTTGATTGGGTGAATTGTTCCGAGTAGTAATTTACCTTTTCTGTGATACTTGATAATACCAAAGTTGTAGAGGGTTTAGAGATGTTTGTCATCATGAAAGGTCATGATTTTAGCCCTGGAGAATTGGGAGTTATGAATTTTGTAAGTAGCCGGTCAGGTTTTGACCTTGCTCTGAACAGCAGTGGGCGTTTGTGTTTTTCGACCATGATAACTGCAGAATCTTATTTAACAAATAACTAGAAATATGTAGAGAATTTCATGGGCTTTCCGTATTGTTAAAGAATATAATTTTTTGTTGTCTAGAACTCTAGTTATGATTTTTCTAATCAACTGTACTGCTGCTGCCTTAAAAATTCAGAGAATTTGATAGCAAACTGATTATATGTACATCAATGTTTCCATAGTTTTGATTAATTAGAACCATATTATATCTGAATCTCATTACATTTTGTGCAAGAATTAGTAAACTTAATATTGTTGTGATATCCCATGTCACAGCCCCAAAATCTAAATTAAGGTAATAGGTGTTAAGCCCTAGCTAATCCTTTGTCTTGTGCTAGTTGTTACTTTCCAAGTTCTGTATATCTAAAAATCCTAGAAAAATTCCTAAACATGTCAGGCGATGTGAGTAAGCCCCTGTAAAAATTTCATAATTTTATCCCTTCAATAAATACTTCAACCAAGTCCCTCAAGTCAGCAAGACTAGGAAGCTAGCTGAAATAAATTGGTTCACTTCTGAAATTCACCAAATGAAAATGAAGACTAATTAGACAGAGCCCTTTCGCCAAAGTGGGAGCCAACATGAACCCCACTACCAGGAATTTTGGTTTAATTTATCTCCCAAAGAAAACACATAAAATGATAAGATCAAGGCACTGGAGAAACAAGTGAAACTGCAGCAAAACTGGATCAGTGTGCCTACTTTGCTTTTTCACCAGAGATGAACCAGACCTCTTTTAACCACGGATTTTGGTCAGCAGGTTACACACATCTTTCTCTACCTCCAGTATTTTTCCCATAATTTATATCCCTTATTAACCTGCTGAAATCACAGATGCAAGACAGCTATCCATACAGCTCACAACACTTAGTCTCTAGAGATTTCTCCTCTCTCAAGTCACTGACCAGTGGGACCCACAAGACCTGGCCCACTTGTCAGCCTCACCACAACATGTGACAGTGTGTTTCACCAACATTCCTACCCTTACTCCTCTCTCTTCCCTAGGAATTCACTTCCTGGACCCACAAGTCATAGAGTGAAGCTAGCCACAAGTGTGTAGAACATTGTTTCCTGACATATGGGACCCACCTTGACACTGTAGCAGTGGAGACAACTCAGCATTGCATGGCAGACGTGTCTTCCTCTCGTTCTCCTCTCCCACAGCACACACAGAGTGATCTAGATGAGCTCCTCCATGGGAAAACCTCGGCCATTTCGCCTCAGAACACGCCAGCCATCTCTTCTCTTCCTCCTCTCCACGTTCCCACCGGAGAAACCCACGGAGACCCCAAGGATCACCGGCGGCAACCCTATTTGCCCCTCCGCCGAAGGTGTTCGATCGGTCCCGAGCTAGCTCCGGTGAGCTCCACCCCTTCTAAGCTTCGGGAACATGATCTATACCATCTGACCATTCCATTTTTGCACTTGGTTGCCCTAGGAACTACCGGCCGAAGTCGCCGCCGTGCCTGCCTCTGTCCTGCAGAGCACCGCCGTGACGCCATTGCTGTTCCGGCCGATCCAGTGCGCCGCAAGTCGAACCATCGTGCCTACGTCGTCACCGTGCCTCTAGGAGCTAGCCGACCAAAGGAATCAGGCTACGAAGCCCCGAGCGAGGAGATCGGCCATCGTCTTCCTTATCTCCGGCCGAGCTCCGCCGCGAGTGTTTTGCCTCAACCGGTGAGCCTCGATCCGATTCCCTTGCAGTAGGACCATCTTCAGGAGGTATTTCACCTATCTGGCATCTGAGCTAAGTCACAGTACCCAGGAGAAGGCCGACGACGTGAACTAGTGGGATTTTCGCCGCCGCTGAGCCATCATCGACGTCGCTGCTGCTGCGCTGACTCTGCCGGACCCCGCGTGACCACACCACTGGTGAGCTTCCTGGAGTCCCCTAATACCTTGTGCATGCACTGGTTTGCCCAGCAACAGACCGTAGTCTCTTTTGCATCGTCGACCCGAAGTGCCTCGCCGCTTGCGCCACCGCCGTGTCTAGTTCCGGCCACCACCGGCGACGAAACCACCACCGACGGCTTCGCCTTGATCTCCTCTGCATCTTCTCTTTTGGCCCCGACTACAGCCGACGCCACCATCGCCGTCGCCGCCGTCAAGAAGCTCGCCGGCTCAGTCCTCCTCTGTTCGCCACGCCGGACCATCCTCTCCGGGAATGGACGGTCCGCTTCCTGGAGCCCTCGCGCCCGCGCCCTCTCGCGCCCTCGCGCCCGGCCCGCGCCCTATGCCCGCGCCCTGCTCTCGTTGCCTCCGTGGCCTGCGGGCCCGGGCTGTAAGGGAAATAAGAAAAGAAGAAAAAAATGTTAAACTGAAATATGTTTCCAACAGAAAAATAGCCCAACTTTGTAAATCTATATCTTTGTCACTTTAACTCATTTTTGAATGAAACCAATTTTGTTAATTCTATAAATTTGTGAACTTTAATATTGTAAAATAAAATATGACAGCTTCTGTACAGAAAATACCTCTCGAAATTAAAGAAGCAATAGTAACTTATTTGGTGCCTAGGAGATTGAAATATTTCTATAAAATTCACTGTAACTTCTTTTGAGGAAAACCAAATTTCTGTGGATTCATAAAATTGTGCTCTTCAATGTTGTAAAATAAAATGTGAGAACTTCTGTGTAGTACATTTCTCTAAAAATGGAAATATTCTTTATATGCCTTTCATTAACCGATAAGTTTATAAATTTCTAGAAAATTCATCCCTATTGCTAAAAAAATGTGAAACCACTTTTATTTAACTCAGAAAATTGTAACCTTACTGTGGAAAATTTGTATTTGATAAAAATACCTCCCAAAATAGGCCTAAGTAATTTTCTAACCTTTCTTTTTGTTAAACTTGTAAAATTCATATCTAAATCTTTTTAAATCGGATTTCAGTAAACCAAATTTTGTCAGAACCAGGAAGATATGTATTTTCACATAAAAATGCTCACACTCATAAAATCCTACCAGAGAAGGCAAGCACATATTTTCCACTTAGAGTTTTCCTATAGTTTCGGCTTTTGCCGTTTTCAGCCCTTCCACCTTGTCATTTTTGTATCTCCCAATTCAGGGATGCAAATGACTTGGTTCTTTCTCCTAAAATCTTGTTAGGACATGTCATACCTACTGTATTTATCTCATAATTAATTGATCATGGTGCATAGACATGTTTAATTGCTTCTTATTTGCATATTGCTTCTTATCGATAGATTCTGAGGATACGGAGTACGTGGAGATTAACCCAGAGCTTGAGTGTGACTTATCACTGCAGCAAGGCAAGTGTCTAAGCATATTGAACCTATGTTTTCAATAAATTGATTTGTTTGTGAAAACAATATCTATATGCATGCTTCAATCTATTTAAAATGGGAAAAACGGGTAGAGTCAATATTACCCAATTGTATGCATTTCCATTCCTTGGTTATTGATCTCATGTTATACCTTGTCACCACTGGTTAAGGACTTTGGGATAATTTTATTTTACCGAATGCTTAGCCATGCTTATTCTAGACTTAGCAAAATCCGATAGATGGAGCTATCGGTTCAAAACTAGTTGAATGCGAATAGATGGGTTAAAATCTGACCAGAATAACTTCTAATTAATATTTGAGAATATGTTTGACTTGGACGGATGATAGGGCGATGAAGGGATGGTGTTTCCCCGATGCACGTAGCTCCGTCTGGGTCGTTAAGGACCGAACATGTTGACGTCTATTCAAGCACCCTACGTACTTCCACACGCCGGGAGTGGGACGGCTTAACTCAGTAGCACGGGAGGCTGTAGCCATCTACGCCCGTCCGTCAGTTGTGAGGGAGGACCTCGAGCGCGCCTGGACTGGCCGGAGGTGCCTCCCACGACGGTGAGCCCGCCTTAGTCACCCTGTGTGTGGGTAAGTCTCGGGGCCCAGACGTGGTTTAGGTGGTTGGGCTAAGCGTGCGAAAGGGTTTTTGTGTGACCTCTAGTCCGCACTCAATGTGTAGATGTGGGTACTTGGCCGGTACAAATCAAACTAGAGTGTAGCCGTTTGCTTCTATCACATCGTGTGGGTAAAGATGTACCACCTCTGATCAGAGTAAGAACTATTCGAATAGCCATGTCCACGGTTTACGGACGACCGCTTGATGTGTTCCTCAGTCATGTTAGCATCCAACTTGGGTTATGTGTTATACTATGACTATAGGATAGTCATGGATGGATGGGTTTTATATAAGGGATTTTAATGTTAAAATATGACTTGGCTTTAGTCATGAAAAATGGTGTGCTAGTGTAGCACAATTGTTTGGGCAAGGGTGGCCCATGGATGATGCTTAAAGCATGTTTTATGCCTCATATGTTCCATTTTCAGAACCATATACTTGCGTTTTTAAAAATTTCAGATTGAGTTATTTCACAAAATGCTTATAGTTTCAAGTATTACTTGCTCAATAAAATCAGCTTTGTGCAAAATCAAATTAATATAGCCTTCTTCCTTTGTAGAAACCAGCATGCTTCCTTTGTACTATTATTATTGTGTAAGTCTTGCGGAGTACCATTCGTACTCTACTGTTGCATCTTTTCAGGTGAGTGATAACGACGAAGATGTGTGATCTAACTATTATCCCGCCGAGGGTGGCGAGGATAATGTGTAGTTGAAGTTGAGCTCTAATCCCCAGTCGGTTGCCCTGTGCATGGGTTTGGCACCACTGGTTCTTATCTTTTGTGTGTTATATTCCGCTGCAAATCTTTTGTGTCACTTGGTGATGATTTAGGGTGTGAACCCCTATGTTAGTATCTATAACCCTGTCTACTCGTCTATACCATTTTTAGAGTACTTGTTAATGTTTATTCAATTGCTTGCGATGAAAGTGTGAGGCTAGTCCTTTCCTGAGGACTAAGCTGAACATGAGTATGGTTGTGTATAATTGAGATGGTTGGAGGATAGCTATTTGGTCGAGTCCTCTGGGGTACGTATCGTTTTTGGTCGCCACCATCGAGTGGTTTGACGGGCGTATGACGGGGAGGACTGCAAGCTTTTATCCTTATGATTATCTCTTTTGTACACTTCTCGGCATTTTGGATTTGTATTGTGAGTGGGTAAAAGATTATGGCAAGGTCTTGCGATGAGGATGGATGGTTACCGTATTTTATTCGTTTTTATTTGAGACCCCATCCATCTAAATAGTTCGCGTTGCCGTAATAGTTACTCTTCATAATGCACTTCTGGGATGCCCACATCCCAATCTTATTCTTTTGGCAATAGGTGGACAAGGTTTTAGTGGAGGCTCATAATCAAGCTGAGGACATAGCCGAGGCGATGACATGTTGGCTGCTAGGAAACTTCTCGAGTGCTGCATAGATGTTAGGAAAGTTTTTAATAAAGTTGTCAAATAATGAGTGAACTGTACACTCATTTATGATTTTAGCTACTATTTCCATGGTTTGGCAACATATTGAATGATTGATTATAATTAATATATGTGAGTGCAATTTGCTTTGTTATGGTTTATTTGATTTGCAATGATGATTTATTAAACCAAAATTAAATGTTACTAGTGTTGCAATAAAAGCTTATGCCTACGAAGCCGCGATGCGTGGCAATATGCTCTATGGCAACAGACTTATTTTACGTTGCAAATAATAGTAATTGCCCACGACATTACTATTGTTGCAATAATAATTAATCTCCCGCAACGAATAAAATTGCGTGGCAAATGATACTGTTGCAACGGCACCGCAGTCATGGCAATAATGAACGGTATCTCGCAACGGGTAAATTTGTGTGGCAAATGATACTATTGCCACGCCACGACAACTGTGGCAATACCATATCATCTCTTCCAACGAATAAAAAAGCGTGGCAAATGATACTTTTGCCACGCCACAGCGATCGTGGCAATAATGTATACTCTCTTGCAACAAATAAAATTGCGTGGCAATATGGTTTACTTGCCACGGCATAACGGTTCATGGCAACAACACCTTTGGCAACAAAATTCTAGCGTGGCAACAAAATTCTATTGCTACCTATTCGCTCGTTGCATTTACCACCTGTTGCTACGAAGACGAGTGTGGCAAGTGCTCGTATTGCCATGCCAAGTGAAATGCTGCGATAACGTCCTATTGCCATGCTTGGCAACGGACAGCTATGGTTGCAAGAAAAGCTAACTCTTGCAACGCCAAACTAGCAACGGTTGCAAGTTCTTATTGCAACGTGACTTTTTGCAACCATTGGCAACGAACGTGATTTGGTGGCAAGAACTACCTTTTGCAACCAAATTGGGCCTATTGCAACGTTTTCTCGTCGTTGCGCAAGGGTTAAAAGTTTGTAGTGATGGCTTGGGGAGCCATCGAGATGAGATTAAGAATGGCTCGAGGAGCCGCGAGATGAGATAAGATGATGTCCTAGATGGGACTAAAATGAAAAATGAGAATACGTCCTGGTATGGACGAAATTGAAAATAAAGTAATAGATGTTGATATAGTGGAAGCTGCTTAAAGGCAGATCCACTGAGCCGCTGTCGTGGTTTGACAGGCGGTATAAGAATACCTGAGATCAATTAAAACCTGTTTCGTCCGCTCGAGTTGTTGAAAAGCAATTCGCGGACAAGATCGAGGCGTGAGCCTCCTTCCACTCGCATTGAGACAACCCACACTTTGGTTTTTCGAAAATATTTTCAAATGAAAAGGTTTGTGAAATAAACCCCAGCCTATCTTTGATAGCTTGCATGTTTCACGTATTCCGTGACTTGCTGAGTACGTAAGTACTCAATCCATTTCTTTTCTCCCCTCCTTCAGGAAGAGTGAAGATTGAAGTGAAGATTAGGGTTTCCTTCCTAGTCCCAAGCCGTTGCTTGTGGATTGGGTTCTCACTGCGCTGTCATTCCGCTGTTGTGGTTCTGTTTGCTGGTTGCTGCTCAGGGCTTGCCCAAGGCCGCAACTTATAAAGGTATATATATGTATTTATGTATTCAGTTTTTTTGCTGTGGTACATCTCGGTTGACCGCGGGTACCAGTTTGGTTTCCTGGGACTGGTACCGGCATCGCGGTTCCGTGGGAGTTGGTTCACGCCAATCTCCTACAGCGCTTCCTCTCTGGTATCACCGTACAGGGGTACCGGGTGGGAGGCGCTACAAGATATGAGTTGTCATAGCCCTAAATCTAATTTCAGGTAATTAGGGTTAAGACCTACTGTCATCAGAATGCACAATTTAAATTCATGCATTTTCACTTGATGTAAATTAAAGATGGCAATATTAAACCCTAATCGGCAAAAACAAACCACTACTAAAAAGGGCATCAAGTTGAACAGAAACATATGTGGGAAAAATAATTTATTCAAATACTAGATTATTTATCATGAACTAATAAAGTTTTTCCAGACCTTAATTCACTAGTTTGGACCCATTAAAAATTCCAACTAAGTTCAGCCAGTGTCCTTTTATTTGACATGTGTATTTGTATAATCTAAGGATTTTCTAAATATGATTGGTTGCATATAAAATCATGGAAAAATTCCTGTAAACACTATCCCATATAATCCATCCACTGTACATCTTACATGATTTTATCACTTCACTAAATACTTCAATAAAATCTCTCAAATCAGCTAGACTAGGGAGCTAGCTAGAAATGAATGGGTATACTTCTAAAATTCACCAAATGGAAATGAAGACTAATTAGACAGAGCCCTTTTGCCAAAGTGTGTACCAACATGAACCCTACCACCAGTAATGTTTGCTCAATTTAATTACCAAAGAAATCACATAAAATAATAAGAGCAAAGCTTTAGGGACATAAATTACACTGCAGAGAAAACTGGATCAATACCCCTAATTCGCAAATTCACCCAAGATAAACCAGAACACTTCTAGCAATGAATTTTTTTCAGCAGGTTAATCACATCCTCCTCTATCTCCAGTAATTTTCACCAAATTTTACCAATTCAATAAGTGTCCCAAACAAATGTTTTGGATTCAGAAAGGCAGAGAACATTTTCCCTGCAGACAGTCTAATTGACATTTTTTCCAGAATTAATCCATCAACCACCTTCTCACCAAAAATTTACCAGAACCTGGATTCGATTGTGAAATAATTACAGTAAAAATTTCAGTACAATCTTCACAAAGATTGAACATAAAATAATAGGACAAAGCTCACTGACTCAGACTAGTGCACTGCAGAAAACTGTGTTACTAAGCCTATTTCATCTTTTTGCCACAATAAAAATATAAAGCCTCAAGCTTTGAAACTTGGCAGTTTGGTAGAACATATATTCACCTACGCACATAAATTTCACCAACCCCAGAAACACTCTGTAACTCAGTGAAATCTCCAGTGCAAAACAGCTGTACACACATTCTCCCATACTTAGCTTCTAGAGAGCTCCTCTCCCATTCTTCACTGCCATGTGGGCCCCACAGACCTCCTGGACCCACTGGTCAGTCAGAGACACCGCCCAAGCTCGGGACACTCCCAGGAACGCTGCCACGTTTCTCCCCACGCGTCAGCTGCAACCAGGGACACCACAGCCGTCAGCTCCACGTCAAGCTCCACCTTTTGGACTGAAAATCCGCCTTGGACATCTCCTCCTCGACCACATCGTGTTCTCCAGAGAAACCCCAGATTTCCACCTTGTAAAAGCCGGCCGCAGCTTCATCTTCTCCGACACCGGCAACCGTTCGATCCAAATCGATTCAACCCCGGTGAGTATTGCTCGTTCTTGACCGCAGGAACGTCATCACCATCCCCTAATCGTTCCATTTTCGTATTGCACAACCCTAGGATTGCCGGTTGAAGCCGCCGTGCTTCGCTTTCTGCTCGGCAGCGCCGCCGCCTTGACGTCACCGCAGTTCCAGCCGATCCAGAACACCCCAGGCCGAGCCAGCTCGCTAGCATCATCGCTAGACCTCCAGGAGACCACCAGCAGAAGGAATCGGGAGATGGTGCAGTGAAGCTTGAGATCGAGGTCATCTTCTTCATCTCCGGTCAAGTCGCCGCCGCCGTCGATTTGTTCTCTCTGGTAGGCCTCAGGCCGATTCCTCGCTCTCTCACCATCCCTAGGAGGTCCCTAACGTCATAGACGCCTTACCTTGGTCTCAGATCAACGGGAGCGAGCTGCCGACGTGAGCCCGAAGGTTTCCACCGCCGCCGAGCCATTCCCTCCGTTGCTAGCACTGTCCAGCCCTCCTCTGCCTTGGGATATTGCACGGTGAGCTTCCTGGAGTCCTCTAATATGCAATGCATGCATCAATATGACAGATACAAGCATGTAGTGAAACATGCACCGTCGACCCGAATGGCATCGCCGCCTTTACTCGCCATTAGCACTGTTCTAGTCACCGCCGGCGATGAGAAGACCACCGATGTGTTCGCCGTGAACTCCTCTTCCTTTTCTCTTTTGGCCCCGACTGTAGCCGACGCCGCCATCGTTGCCGCCGCTGTCGACAAGCTAACCGCCTCCGCTCAGCTTGCGCCTCCCGTGCTCTGGCTCACTGGCGTGTGGGCCAGGCTGGAGAAAAATAAGAAAATAAAAGAAATGTTTAACTGAAATATTTTTCCAACAGAAAAATGGTTAAACTTTGTAGATCCATATCTTTTTCACTTTAACTCATTTTTGAGTGAAACAAATTTTGTTAGTTCTATAAATTTGTGAACTTTAATATTATCAAATAAAATATGACCACTTCTGCACAGAAAATATCCATAAAATAATATGAAGCAAAAGTAACTTATTTTGTGCCTAGGAACTTGGAAAATTTCTATAAAATGCATTATAACTCCTTTTGAGGTGAACCAAATTTCTATGGATTCATAAAAATGTTCTCTTTAATTTTGTAAAATAAAAGTGAGAACTTCTATGTGGGATTTTTCTCTAAAAATGGAAATATCTATTATATACATCTTTATAACTTAGAAGTTTATAAATTTCTAGAAAATTCATCCTAACTGCTAAAAATGTGAAACCACTTTTTTTTAACTCAGAAAATTGTAGCCTTTATTGTGGATAATTTGTATTTGACCAAAACTACATCTCAAAATAGGCCTAAGTATTTTCTAACCTTTCTTTTTGATAAACTTGTAAAATTCACAACTAAATCATTTTTAATCAAATTTCAGTGAACCAAATTTTGTTGGAACCAGTGGGTTATGCTCTTTTTATATAAAAATGCATGCCTTCTTGAAATCTTAATAGAAAATGCCAGTCAAATATAATAACTTAAGGTTACAATATAAATAATTACAAAACTGCCATTTTCAGCCTTCCTATCTTATTATTTTTGTATCTCCCAATCCATAGATGCAAATGATCTGGTTCTTTCTCCTAAAATCTTGTTAGGACATGCCCTACCTACTGTATTTATCTTAGATTTTATTGATCATTTTTTTATAAGCATATTTAATTGATTCTTATTTGCATATTCGCTTTTATCAGTAGATTCAGACAATTCGGAGTACGTGGAGCAAGAACCAGAGCTTGAGAGTGACCCATCGCTGTAGCAAGGCAAGCATCTAAACAAGCTACTAAGCATGCATCTAAGCATATTGAACCTATATTTTCAATAAATTGATTTGTTTGTGAAAGCAATATCTATATGCATGTTACGGTCTATTTAAAATGGGAAAAATGGGTAGAGTTTATATTACCCAATTGTATGCATTTCCATTCCTTGGTTATTGACTCCATGTTGTTACCTTGTCACCACTGGCTAAGGACTTTGGGATACTTTTATTTTACCGAATGCTTAGCCATGCTTAGTTCTAGACTTAGAAAAATCCAATAGATGGAGCTATCGGTTCAAAACTAGTTAATGCGAATGGATAGGTTAAAATCTAAAAAGAATAACTTCTGATTTATAATTAAGAATATGTTTGACTTGGACGGATGATAGGGTGATGAAGGGATGGTGTTTCCCCGATGCACGTAGCTCCGTTTGGGTCGTTAAGGACCGAACATGTTGACGTCTATTCAAGCACCCTACGTACTTCCACACGCCCGTATGGGACGGCTTAACTCAGTAGCACGAGAGGCTGTGGCCATCTACGCCCGTCTGTCAGTCGTGAGGAGGGATTTTCTTTGGAGGGCCTCATACGTGCTTAGTTTTAGCCGGAGGTGCCTCCCGCGACGGTGAGCCCGTCTTAGTCATCACACACGCACGACTAAGTCGTCGGGGGCCCAGACGTGGTTTAGGTGGTTGGGGCTGAGCGTGCAAAAGGTTATGTTGTGACCTCTAGTCCGCACTCAATGTGTAGAGTGTGGGTACCGACGGGTACGGATCAAACTAGAGTGTAGCCGTTTGGATTCTATCACATCGTATGGGTAAAGATGTACACCTCTAATTAGAGTAAGAACTATTCGAATAGCCGTCTCCACGGTTACAGGACGACCGCTTGATGTGTCAGTTATTCATTTTAGCATCCAACTTGGGATATGTGGTTATGGGTTTAGGTTGTTATACCATGACTTAGGATAGTTATGGATGGATGGATTTATATAAAAGGCTTTGATGTTAAATATGACTTGGTTTAGTCATGAAAAATGGTATGCTTGTGTAGCATATATAATTGGGCAATGGTGGGCCATGGATGATGATTAGAGCATGGTTTGTGCTCACTTTTAATTACATTTCAGAACTATAAGCTTGCTGTCCTAGAATTTCAGATTGCTATATTTTGCAAATGCTTATGTTTGAAATGTAGTACTTGCTCAATAAAATCAGCTTTATGCAAAATCAGATCGACATAGCCATACTCCTTGATGTAAAGATTAGTATTACTCCTTTGAACTATTATTATTGTATAAGTCTAGCTGAGTACTTGTGTACTCACGCTGCAAGTTGGATTGCTCCGATGCCGTCGGATCAGGTTCTGCACATAACGCAGGTTGAGCCATCTAGATAGATAGCCTGCATGATCTTCTATCTTTTCCTTTTGCTACTAATCGATAAATCCGGTACACACGTATGCGCGCCCGTCTTGCCGGGGTATACGGTCGTGAATACAAGAACGTGCAGCCTGCAACCTCAGGCCCATATGCAGCCCGCAACCTCAGGCCCATATGCAGCCCGCACGTTAATTTATTAATTCACCAAAAACCCAGCCCACTATATAATTGTACGTATTTTTGTACGACCATCAATCAGCATGCAGCTACCAAGTCTTTTATGTGCATGGACACATCTTTGATGTACAACTGTACGAGTGTGCATGCTCCTGTTACCATACAACTTGCATGTGTACGAAAATTTCGCACGTCATTAACTTGCTTTTAAGCGTGCACTGCTAGCTACAATAGTTTCCTGAGCATCATATTAATGCTTATAATATGGAATATACATATATATACACAACTAGATTTTATAAGCATGTATAAAATACCGTCAAATGAATCCGTCAGAAACTCTTAATATACAAATGAAAAATATCTGCCCCCATGTATACGATAAAACCACCAATAAAATCTCATCTCTTCCACTGGGAGCAAAGTTTCTAAGTTTCCTTTCCCACAGGGAGCCCGCATCCAAGAGGTTCTCTCGTTCGCTCCACATACATCCAACGCATGCAACATGCCTCTTCTTACAGGAGGTTGCAAATGGTGTGTACCGTGTTATCTTTAATGTTCCACATAATAGGGTCTTCATGTTACAATTAGCTTTTTTTTCCATGTTGAATGTTTTTAAAACTTTTTTCATCAAGCGACTAAATATTTTTTTAAGTGAGTGATAAAACATCTAAAAATTTTTACTGCAATATTTTTCACCGAGTAATTAACACCAAGTAATTAAACATGTAAAACATTTGTAGACATGGAACGTAATACCGTCCGATATTACGTCTAGGCCCTAGCTGGCTCATGGCAAACGATCAAACATGGAATGTGTGACAAAAGATTGACTTTTGTATGATCTCAAACAGAACAAAGATCGATTTTACTTGTGTAAATAGCCGTTCATGTTGGTTATGCACATCTTCTCCGCCTCCTAACATTCAATATGGAATTCCTGCAAGCATAGAGATGATGATGTTGTCAGTAGCGCATCTAAGATTGTAGGTACAGGTGATCCAACTGATAAATTTTTTTTAAATACCCAAATATAACATACCGATATACAATACCAGTATAAATTGTGATTAGTGGCGTATCTAGGAGGGTGCCATATTGATTTCTTTGGCCGCAGAGTACCCAAAAATACCCTAGATCCTTGGGTGGATATGATGCACGTACGCCCATAGCTCGATGTCACATAAAAAACCAAACAAATGAAAATAAAAACATAATCCGGCAAAGAAATAACATTGACAGAGAAAATTTTGTTTAACTAAATAATTACTAAAATGAAAACCATTCATATTTAGAAGCATCTACAAAGCAAGAATTAATAAGTAAATAGACACCGAACCGATTTTCTAAATCATTACAAGAAAATTAAAACTCCAAAAATCATGAAGTAACAATCCGTCAGATAGTTTATCTCCTCATGTGGTTTCTCGCAGGGCACTCTATCTTAATCTAAATTTCATCTCGCAGAAACTCTAATATACAAAGGAAAGATATCTACTCTCGTGTTTGTCATAAAACCACCGATAAAATCTCATCTCTTCCTGATTGTAACAGAAACATAATCATGGGGCAAAGTTTCTAAGTTTCCTTTCCCATTGGTAGCCCAGATCTGAGTGGTTCTCTCGTGCGCTCCACATGCATCCAACGCATACAATTTGCCTCTTCTTAAAGGATGTTGTATATGACAGGTACCGTGTTTTTTTCGACTTTGCACGTAGTAGGGTCTTGATGTTACAATCAGTTTTTTTAATGTTACATCCTTTTAAAAGATTTTTCATGAAGCAATGAAATATATTTTTCATGGAGTGATGAAACATCTAAAACATTTTTTACTGAAATATTTTTTACCGAGTGTTAAACATATAAAACATTTCTACACATGGAATACAACACCATCCTATATTTACAAAATATCGAACATCTAGGCCCTAGTTGCCTGATGGCAAACGATCAAACATGGATTGTCGGACAAAACATCGACTTTTCTATGATATAAAATAGAACAAAAGATCAATTTTACTTGTGTAAATAGATGTCCATGTTGATTATGCACATCTTCTCCACCTCCTGACAATAAATATGTAATTCCAACAAGCTTCAAAGATGATGATGTGGTCAGTGGCGTATCTAGAATTGTAGGTATGGGTGGTCAAACTTACATAAATATTTAAAATACCCAAATATAACATACCGATATACAATATCAGTATGAAATTCTAATAAGTGGCATATCTAGGAGTGTGTCACATTGGTCTCTTTGGCCACGGACCATCCAAAAATCCCCTAGACCCACGGGTGGATGTGATGCATGCCCATAGCTCGGATGTCACATAAAAAAAAATCAAACAAACCAAAACAAACACAAAAACCAGCAGAGAAATAACGACGACAGTGAAAATTGTGTTTTAAGTAATTAATTACTGAAATCAAAACCATTCTTGTGTAGAAGTATCTGTGAAGCTAGATTTATTTACTACCGATTTTCTAAATCATTACAAGAAAACTAAAACTCCAAAAATCTTGAAGTAACAATCCGTCGGATAGTGTATCTCCCCGTGTGGTTTCTGGCTGGGCACTCTATCATAAACCAAATTTCATCTCCTAGAAACTCTAAATATACAAAGGAAAGATATCTGCCCCCGCGTAAAAGATAAAACCACCGAGAAAATCTCAAATCTTCTGGATTGTAACAGAAACATAATCTTGAGGCAAACTTTCTAGATTCCTTTCCCTTTGGGAGCCCGCATCCGAGTAGTTTTCTCATGCGCTCCACAGAGACCAAGCGTATGGAGCATGCCTCTTCTTATGGGATGTTACATATGATGCGTACCATGTATTCTTTGATATAGCAAATAGTAGAGTCTTGATGTTATAATTAGCTTTGTCTTAATGTTGTATCTTTTTAAAAAAATTTCATCAAGCGATTAAATAATTTTTTACTGAGTGATGAAACGTCTAAAATATTTTTAACTGAAACATTTTTCACCAACTGATTAAACATATGAAACATTTCTGAACATAAAATATAACATAGTCCGATATTTGCAAAATATGGGACGTCTAGTCAAACATGGACTGCGTGAGAAAAGATCAACTTTTCTGTCATCACAATGTTTCATCACTCAGTAAATTGCCGTTCATGTTGGTTATGCACATCTTCTCCACCTCCTGACACTAAATATGGAATTCATGCAAGCTTCAGAGATGATCAGTGGCATATCTCGGATTGTAGGTACGGGTGGTCCACCCTACATAAATTTTTTAAATACCCAAATATAACATGCCGGTAAACAATACTAGTTTAAAATTGTGATCGAAAATTCCCTTGATTCACGGGTGGATGCGATGCATGCTCATAGCTCGGTGTCACATACAAAAAATCAAACAAACGAAAACAAACAAAAAACTAGCAAAGAAATAAGGGTTAATTGGATCTATGCCATTATAATTTCTTCAATTTTAAAATATGTCATTACTATTTATCTAATTGGAGCCATGCCATTAAAATTTAACATGTATTAGAGATATACCACTATTCAACACTTTATAAAATTTTTGGACCAAAATGCCACCATCTTCCTCCTTCACCCCCTTCTTCCTTCTTGCTTATCACCACCTCCACCGCTGATGCGGGGTCACCGTGGAGGTGCCACCACCGCGATGGTGGAAGGGGCGCCGCCATGATCTATGCCAGCCCACAATTGCCTCAGAGCTCGTCAATCTGCGCCGTTGCCTCTAGCTTGCCAATCCGCGCCGCCGCGAGCTCGCTAGCCATGCCCCACCTCGATCAGCGACACCTGGAGCTTTGCTGGCCCTGTCCCACCTTGATCAGTGCGTGGATGGAAAGGGAGAGGCCGGCGGCGGTGGAGGAAGAGGAGGAAAGGGTTAAACCGGTTGGTGGCAGTGTTGGAGGAAGGGGAGGAAGCCGGCGGCAAAGGCTAGAGTGGTCGTCGACCCATACGTGTTCTCCCCCAAAGCGCCGACATGCTCGAGCAGGTGGAGGGAGCTGCTCCGGCTGAAGAAGGTGTAGACGCCGTAGGAAACAGCAGCGGCGGCGTCGACGCCATCGTCGGCAGCTACGCGGTGACTCCATCAAGATCAGCTAGTGCTCGGCAAGGGCACCGGCATGATGGCCAACGTCGAGGCGGTGGCGGAGCTGGTGTTCTGATGCGTGGCTCCGTTGCCGGTGGAATAGATGAACAAGGAGACAGAAGAAGGGGGTGAAGGAGGAAGATGAGGGTATTTTGGTCCAAAAATTTTATAAAGTGCTGAATAGTGACATATCTCCAATACATGTTAAATTGTAATGGCATGGCTCCAATTAAGTGAATAGTTATGGCATATTTCAAAACTAGACAAATTATAATGGCATGGATCCAATTAACCCAAGAAATAACGACAGCATAGAAAATTTTGTTTAAGTAATTAATTACTTAAAATGAAAACCATTCTTATTTATAAGTGTGTACGAAGCTAGAATTAATAAGTAAATAGACATCAACTGATATTTTAAATCATTAGAAGAAAACTAAAACTCCAAAAATCATGAAGTAACAATCCGCACTGCCACCTCCACGTAACACACGTCTTATGAAAGGCGTCCTGATCACCAGTCCAACGCACTGAATAATCCGGTGAATTCCAAAACAACATCGGAATATCCGTTGGATGCAGCAAAACCAAAATAGCAAAAGGAAGCAACCATTCACGCACATGTCGTGTGCACATGCTCCCCAGCCCGGCCCAGCCCAGCAAGGCAAGGCGAGCGAGCGCGTGTGTTTCTATAGTTCTCTCCACCGTACTCAAATGTTTAGGAGAGCACTCACCTTTTTAAGGAGGTCTATCTCTCCTAGAATAAGTAAGATGGTACTAAAATTCACATGCATGTCTCCCATGAGATGGGCTGTTGAGATTTTTCTACAAATTATTCTCCAATTAAATTCTAGACCCACTAACAATTCCAACATCACCGCCAGCGTGTCAAGGATGAAGGAGACAACTCTCCAGCCACCGTGGTTGCAGAGCCAACACTTCCGTGGCGGTGCCGCCGTAGCCCATGGCCACCGCAAGAACCGATCTTTGATCTTTTCGGTGCCCAAGGGAGCTGCGGCACATTGCCGATTTCCAACAGTTCGGCAACGACAACCAACCACCAGCCGGCTAATGATGCGCCGCATGCAGTGGCACCACCTTAGCTTGAAGGGGCGCAGCAAGGGGAATCATACAGGTGCAAGGTGCAGGGCTGCTATAGCAGTTCTCCACGTACCAGGGACTAGGTGGTCACGTGGTTGGCCATCTTAACAGGGAAAGGGCGGCGGCGGCAGCTGCCATCGAGCAGGACAGCAGCGCTTGGGCCGATGGGCTCCACCATGGTGGCGCCAGTAGGAACGCCTGCAATGAGTGCAGCTACGAGTTCGACAGAGGAATGGTGCTCGGCAGCCACATGCGGAAGCACATTGTGGGCAAGGTGACCATGACGTGTACACTTTGCATGACGCTTGCAAGCACCGGTCCATCACACGTCCTCCATAGGTTGTACCGTCTGCGCCACTCCTCCCCCCGACCGCTACCGAGGCCGCGGCATTGTCAGGAGATGATCAGGCAAGGGCAGAGGCAGCTGTAGAAGTTGCCGCACCGGCGCTGCTTGCCCCGGTCGCAAAGGCACTGGCATTGCCGGCCACAAGTTGAGGCAGGGGCAGAGGTGGCCGTGATGCAGCTGTTAAATATATTATCCAAATTTTCACATTGCCATATATTCAGATTAGTTTTCTAGTAGGACCTTAAGTCTTCACCTAAAAGGACTCTTAGTTTTTTCCTTTTACATATCTCTTATAAGCCGCACTGTCGCGCCCTAAAATTCACCCTAATTTTTAAATCATGTTTTAATGCATTTATAGAAATTTTAAAAGCTAAAAAATAGCCTCCAACAATTAAAAATCACCAAGAATTGATCTCAATTTGGCTTCTGGGTATTTTTAATAAATTTCCTAGGTTTCAAAATATGTAGCCCATTTTTATTGGAATTTTTAGAGCATTATAACCAATTTTAGAGTTTTTATAATAGGAAAATTAAAATAAAATCCTTTTCTTCTCCTGGGACATTTTCGGCCCATCCTCCATCCTCCCCCTTCAACCCGGTTTGGCCTTCCCCACCAACCCTCTCTCTCTGGCTGAACTACCTTAGCGTAGCTCGCCCACAGCCATACCCTGCCTCGGCCTGCCCAAGCCGCCAGCCCGCTGCGCTTGCCAATCCCGTGCCTGCGCTTGGCATGGCCCAGCCGAGTCGAGCTGGCCTCCTTCACCCACCAGGCTGCGTCTCTGCTCGCATGCTTTGCCCACTGACAGACCTGTCTTCTTCCTCTAGCCACCGGCACCTATTCACCCCCGTGAAAACCACAGCCATTCCCCTCACTAATTCACCTCATTCAAGTCTCCTAATCGCAAGTTGATGGAGGGCTTTAATCCGTCATTCATCCCTCTTCATTTTCCCCCACAAATGCCCCATCATTTTTTATGTTCATGAGCCTTAATTTCGCAATTTAAAAATCCTTCAATCTACCATCAATGGCAGCCAGCCCCTCCACCTTCCTCATCCCCAGCGACCAATAAAAGGACCATGCTGCCCTCCTCTTCCTCCTTGCTGCCTCCAAGAGAGCTCCTGAGCTCTTTTCCATCCCTCCATGCATCCTCCTCTCTCCGCCGGGCGGAAGAACTCTTGCCGCCTCGCCCTCCTCACCGGAGCACCACCCAGCCAAGAAGCCACCACCATCAGGACCATCGCCGCGTGCTCTTCCCCGGCTGCACCTTCCTGTTGTCTGAAGCCTGCTGGAGATTCGTCGCTATCGACCCATGGACGTCTACTACAACCTCGTCGCCGGCTGCCTCCGACGCTCCCTTGCCGCCACGTCATTGCCGGTGAGCTCGCTGTCCTCTCCTCTTCCTTCCCATGGCATCGCCGGAGCCCACCATGCCGCTGTGCACCAGCCACTGATCGATCCTGTGTGCCATCGGCACCAGCCATCTGCCCCATCCGACGTGGCTTGCCACGTGGCAGCCACGTCATCCCACCCCAGCCACGTGGCAGCCGCGTGCATGCACTCGTGGCTACTGATGTAGCAGCCCACTGGGCCCGCCTGTCGAATAGTCGTGCCCTCAGTTATGGGTAAGCCCTGCAATGTTACTCCATGTTGGTCCCCACATTCTAAAACCTTGGGAGAAGGTGTCATGACGAACTTAAGCAGGTGGTTTAGCCTGGGATGGTTGCGACGGTTCGCAGCCTTGTTAACTTCATAACTATGGCTTAGATTGGGATCATGTTTTAAAACATGCTTTGAACTCAATAATCATTTGAACTATACCTTTATGCAAAATGAGCCCTACTATGCCATTCCCTTGTTTCCCCCTATGCATTACTTTGTATTTCCGGTATGGCTTGCTGAGTACTGTGGGTGGTACTTACTCTTGCTCATATCAATTCTGAAGATGGTTGCTCTAGAGGAGAAAGCTTGGACTGCTAGCTTGTACTACCGTCAAGTGCCTGTGAATCCTTCTACCATAGTCTTCCGCTATCTTTCTGTTTATCTTTGTGATGTAATGGCCTATGGTCGCTAATGTAATAAAGTACATTATTTACTTATTCGTAAGTGTGATTTCTGCTAACAAATTTTCTATAGTGTACCATGCCTTCCTGGGACGTGTACTAGTACACTGAATGTTTGGAAATGGCTGTATAATTTCCAGGTGTGACACGCAGGGGAAGGGTGCGACGTTCCATTGTATTCCCTGTGTTTGTATCAACTCATCAATAGTGACTATTGCCAGTCGGCGCCCATGGTTTTTTCCCACAATGGTTTTCCACGTAAAATATTGTGGTTTTCCACATAAAAAATTGTATCTCTGCTATGCCTCTATTTTCATAACAAGTGATATTAGAGAATTGGAGATCGATCCGTTATGTTCCTAAAAGGAAATCCCTTGGCTGAGTCCTACCTTGTAATATTGCCTCCTCTGTATATAAGGAGAGACAAGGAGCCCCCTGGGGCAAATCGATATACACACAACCAATCTCATCAGAGAAACCTCAAAGGCAATACACACAGCTGGAAGTAGGGTATTACCTCACCTTAAGGGCCTGAATCAGTATAAATTTGTATGGAGGCCATGGGCCCCGGGTACCTCATGAGGAGCTTTCTAGCCACTCGAACAGTGGATAGGCCCAATCCTATAATTAGGGATGCAACAGGGCTCGGTGAATATTACCTTGTACGATAAGGAAAGGGTATAGTCCTAGTCGGGTACGTTGTATCTCTAGAAGAAAATCCCTTGGTCAGAGTCCGACTGGGATTCCTACCCTATAGCCTTGCTTCCTCGGTATATAAGGGGAGGCAGGGAGCCCCCTAAGGGCAGAACAGAATTTCATCAGAGAAACCTCAAAGGCAATACACCACAGCTGGAAGTAGGGTATTACCTCACATCGAGGGCCTGAACTAGAATAAATTGTTTTGTGTTCCTTTGCAGTCCATGAAGTTCAGGTCTCATGAGTAGCCCCATATTATTATTGCCGATATAAAATATCGACAGTTGGCGCGTAAGGTAGGGGCATAGGTGAGATCATCTTCGACAAGCCTGATGGATTCAACCACCGGAGTCGATGGCGTCAAGTTCTTCTCTGGGCAAACGATTAGCTTCGGGAGCCTCGACTTCATCGCCGACAAGTTCAGCGACCTCACCCTGTCCAACTTGTACTCGATCCGATCGGCAGAAATTAAGCCGACTCCACTCTAGTCGGCTTACTCAACGCTACAACCATCTTCGGCGACATGCTGCGGTGATCCCCAAGATGCCTGGATCTCAGGACAACTTTTTCTTTCAGTGTTCGACTCGAACTCGGCCTCAAGTCAGCTGAGATTGGGCTAAGAGAGGATGAGATAGTCAATCTACCGTTCGGATTTGGCAATGCCGCAGATAACTTCAATCAACATCTAATGCAGCAGACCCGATCCCCTGGAGTTCAACTCGGATACGGCCTAGCGCCACTCGAGATTGGATCTAGGGAGGTCGGAATCGTAATTACCCCCCTTAACTACTCTGATTCGGACTCTCAGTCGGACAGCAGTTTGGCAAGTTTCTCTCCACCGTGCGAAATCTTCATGGCGTCCAAGGGCTCAACTCCCACTCAAGAGGCATGCCAACTATGTGATCAGCAGGAGGAAGAGGTTTGCCGACTGCGTGAATAACAGGAGGAAGAAGCACAACGTCTACAAGCCGAGAACGACGCACACAATGACAATCTACACAAGGCTGGGCACATTGCTCAACAGGAGATCTTCCAAACCAGAGTTAGTGACCATGATGTCTTTGTGACTTCACAACAGAATGTCATGGCCGCTGGCACCTTATTGGACACTTTGCAGTTTGGGCCTGATCACTAGGCCACCCCGATGATTGCAAGGATCAAAGCTATGATTACCGCTGCAGCATGCTAGCAGCGGCAACAATCAGGATACACACTCATATTGTCCAATAGGACGGCTTCTGATATAGTGATCTCATCTGCCTTAGGAAGATGCCGGGTGGCCGACTCCAGTCAGCCATGTAAGGAGTCATGCCACACATCACTCGGCAAGCAAAACAACGACCGACGGCAGTGACATCAAGACGACCGCCGTGACAACCAGGATGCCTGAGGCCGACTACAACGCGATCTTAGCAAGACATCAACGCCTGACGACGATAACACAAGGAGGACGAGCGCCACCGACTAGAGGACGAAAACGAGCGCTTCAGTCTTCAGCATGAGCGGGTTCATCACCATAGTCGGAGTCGAAGCCCTCACTTGGACGACAGAGTATCGGCGTTCACCCACAAGCTACAACAAGCCGACTAGCCATCCGGCTTCAAGCCAACTGGAATTGAAAAATACGATGGGAAGACTAATCCCGAGTCCTGGTTCACGGTTTACACTCTGGCAATCCGCGTAGCCGAAGGTGACCACAAAGTCATGGCTAACTACCTCCCAGTCACCCTAGTCGACTCAGCGAGGACATGGCTAACAGGACTTCCCAGGCGGTCAATCGGCTCTTGGGGAGAACTCCGAGAACGCTTCATTGCAAATTTCCAGGGAACATTTGAGAGGTTGTCTTCTGAGTACGATTTGTATCAATGCCATCAAAGGAAAAATGAGTCTTTGCACGATTTTATCAAGAGGTTTTCTGAGAAGAGGAACTTGATCCCAAAGATCAAGGACGAGGTCGTCATCGCCACCTTCTATAAGGGAGTCAAGGACACCCCGTACATCGCCAAGTTCACTCGGAAGCCTCCCTCTTCTGTTAGAGCTCTATTTGATATGGCCAACAAATACACTGATTTGGCCAATGCGGCACAGACCAAGTCTGGCAACCGCAAGCGCAAGTCGGACAACGTCGTCATCGCTGTGGAACGCAGTCAGCCACGATCCTCAAGGATGGATGATTACCAGAACATCATGAATAGACCATGCCCTTTCCACCCTAAGGGAAAACACGCGGCTAAGTATTGCTTCATGCTCAAGAAGTTTGCTTCCGAGCAAACCTCAATATCTGGCAACAACAAAGACAAAGACAAGCCAGATTCGGGCGCAGCCAGCGACTACCAAGATCCCCAGGCTGAGCTCAACCACATCTTTGGAGGGCCATCTGCCTATGAGTCCAAGAGAAAACAGAAGCTAACAGCCAGAGAAGTCAACTCGGTCTTAGTAGATGCCCCCTAATATCTACGATGGTCAAAAACAACAATCACATTTGACCGCGCAGATCACCCCGACCGAGTCACGCACCCAGGGCATTATCAGAAGTATCGAGTTGAAGAAGGTTCTCATCGATAGAGGAAGCGCTCTCAACATCTTGTTCACCAAGACGCTCGATGAGATGAAGATTCCTCGATCTGAGCTGCGGCTGAGTACAGTGCCCTTCCATGGGGTAATCCCCAGCCTCTCTTCCACTCCACTAGGACAGATAACTCTTCCAGTCACCTTTGGCACGCAGGAGAATTTCCATACCGAGAATATCTGCTTTGAGGTTGCTAACTTTGAGACCGTGTATCATGCCATACTCAGATGGCCAGCACTAGCCAAGTTCATGGCAGTGCCTCATTACACATACATGGTGTTCAAGATGCCAGGACTAGCAGGAGTACTTTCTCTGCACAGCGATGTCAAGAAAGCCTTTACCTACGACAAGGAGAGCTACGAGCTGGCCCAATCTCATGAAGCGGCAGTCGGGCGGAACAACATCTGATTATCCGCGACAATTGTAAACAAGGATGACCAAGTTCTGGCGAAAAAAGTAGCCAAGTTAGGAATTTTAGCGGGTTTAGAAACAAAGAAGATCCCCTGGACCCTTCGACCCCTCCAAAACTGCACTCGTTGGGACCGGACTTGACCCAAAATAGGAAGACGCGCTCGTCACCTTCCTCCAGGAGAACAGGGATATTTTTGCTTGGAAACCTTCCGACATGCCTGGTGTACCAAGGGAGGTGATTGAGCATTCCCTCAACATCAAGCCAGACACCAAACCAGTCAAACAATGGCTCTAGCGCTTCGCACAAGACTGCAAAGATGCTATTCGGGAGGAGATTACCAAACTCCTTGCAGCCGGGTTCATCAAAGAGGTCTACCACCCGGATTGGCTGGCAAACCTAGTCCTGGTCCAGAAGAAGAACGGTAAATGATGCATGTACGTTGACTACACCGATTTGAACAAAGCGTGCCCCAAGGATCCATTTGGTCTACCTAGGATAGATCAGGTGGTCGACTCCACTGCGAGGTGTGAGTTACTCAATTTTCTTGACTGTTACTCAGGATATCATCAGATCAGTTTGAAGGAGGAGGATTGCCTAAAGACTTCTTACATCATGCCATTTGGACCATACTGCTATGTCACTATGCCGTTCGGGTTGAAAAACGCTAATGCAATGTATCAACATGCTATCCAGTGGTGTCTTCACACTCAACTCGGGCGCAATGTGGAGGCGTATGTCAATGACATAGTAATCAAGACCAAAGCCAAGGAAGACCTCATCGCTGACTTGGAAGAAACTTTCCAAAGCCTTTGGAGATTCAAGATGAAGTTGTACCCCAAAAAGTGCGTCTTCGGAGTACACTCGGGAAAATTACTCGGCTTCATCATATCACACCGAGGCATCGAGGCTAATCCAGAGAAAGTCAATGCTATCATGAACATGGCACCCCCGACTAGCTAGAAGGACGTGCAAAAGCCGACAGGCTGCATGGCTACACTCAGCCGATTTGTTTCACGACTTGGCGAACGGGGCATGCCCTTTATTAAATTACTCAAGAAAGCCGACAACTTTCAATGGACACCCAATGCCCAATAAGCCTTTAAAGACTTCAAGAAGTTTCTCACGTCACTACCAGTATTGGCATCACCTATGCCCCAGGTACCATTTATGTTATATCTGGCGGCAACTACTCAGGTAGTCAGCATGGTGTTGGTTGTAGAGCGGGCAAAGCCTAGGCACGTACAAAAAGTATAGAGGCCAGGCTACTGTGTTAGCAAAGTCCTAGCTGACTCCAAGATCAGATATCCCCAAGTCCAGAAGCTGCTCTATGGTTTACTCATAACTGTCCGGAAGTTGGTGCACTATTTTCAGTCGTATCAAGTTACAATCGTCACATCGTATCCACTCGGGGACGTCCTACACAATCGCGAGGCCACTGGCAGAATCGCTAAATGGGTGCTTGAGTTGATGGTGTTTGACATTGTCTTTCAACCTCGGACAGCAATCAAGTCACAGGCATTGACCGACTTCGTAGCCGAGTGGACGGAGGTTCAGATGGTTACTCTGTCATGCCCAGAAATTCACCAGAATTTTCAAAGCTAATTTGTACAATAAATCCTCATCCAGGAATCAGCCGAGGTATACAAATTGACAATTTGATAAACATAACCAAAACGAAATAACAATAAATACTTACAATAGAGGCACTTAGTCCTCACATAGAAGAAAACAGCAGCGGAACAGCAACTTGCGTAGCTTCAGCTCCAAACCACAGGCAGCTCAACTGGGGTATAAGCCAAAAACCAAACTTCTCCTCGCACGAACTTTCACTCTGATGATTGCAGTAATGCAAGATTGAGTACCATCCACCGTACTCAACAAGCCACACTAAGAAATGCAATGTAATGCAATAGGAATCCAAAGGAAAGGCATAGTATGGCTTATTTGCGTAAAACAACATTTAAAACATTTGCATTTATAAACATTGAAAAATAGTGTAGTTTAATTATTATCAGCATTGAACCAATATCTGAATAACGCTCCAACACAGTTCAGGCCCAAACCATATTCCCTCCAAACTAGAGCTATCAGATTCCATCATTTATCAACATTATTAAGTAGTGTGGGACTAATCATAGAAAACATTGCTAGGCTCGCCCTTAACCGTAGGCATGGCTATTCGAATAGTTTTACTCTAGCCAGAAGTGTACAACTTTACCCACAAGACACGATTCCACACATGTCACCATGCCCGAAATACCACCATGGTACTACAAAGGGGAAACCATGACAAGACCATTCATGCAACATGCCCAACAGAATGGTCACCCACTGAATCACCAGTCTCCGATAGGGTTGATCAGATTCCTCGATAGGGAGACGGCCCAACGCCCAAGACATGGACTTATTGATGCAGCCATGGTGGTCTTATTGACACAGCCACAACACACCGTGGTGCCTCCTGTTGAACTCGCTACACTACGGGTCTAGCCGTTGCCTATTCTGGCTTGTGGTTAGTACGGTAAATGCTTCACAACAAGTAGTCCGCGAACCAGTCCTTAATCGTCATGAGCACCGCTAGCAACATTCATAACCCTAGTGCTCACAACCCATCATTCGGTCAAGTTTTAGTTGTCATATTTAATTAACCAACCACGACCACAGTCGTGAAAATATAGCCATTGTCCACTAATTATTGATCAGTGATTCATTAACTTTTCCCACATAAAATGACGCTACAATTTCTAAGCAATGGCTAAGCAAAACCTAGATAAATCTAGCTAGATCATTAATTAGCCACCTAACTGGTCAAAATTAATTACCCAGGGTATCAAGGTATATGAATCAATAACAAAATGGCCATAATTATCAAGGAATATTGGATATTAAATAAATACCCGTAATGATGTCATTCTAAAACATTGCATGCAATAATGTTGAAACAAAATAAGTTTTCACAACTGGGATCGACATGCTCAAAGAGATTGTTGTGTGGCTTGCCTTGCGACAAAACGTCTTCGATTGCTCTTCTGAACTCTTCCGCAGACTCCGTGATCTTTCGAAACAGCGATTATACATGACTGCACGCAAAATGATGAAAAACCTAAGAAACTCCAAATAAACAGTACATAAAAAAATATAAACAAGTATATCATAACTTTAGATGAATTTAGGAAGAAAAACGGGTCGAATCGGAGTTCAAACGGAAAAGATACGGCTTTTGGAAGATTAAATTTGGAATAAATCCGAAAAGAATTGGAAAAGGTTATCCCCTAGAATATTCTCTAGATTTTTAGATTAAAATAATTGTTTTAGATAATTGCTGATGCCTGAGCCCCACTGTCATAGGCTTGGCACAAATGAACCACGTTCACATTGCGAGGAACCAGAGGGGATGGTGGTGAATCGTCTGGCTGACGTGAATTGCCATATGGACAGGAAAGGTGAGATGGTGGCCGAGGTGGCGGCTGAGTTGGAAAGAGTTAGGGTTGACATGGCAGTGCCTATGAGTTACGGAAATCCAACGATTGAGATCCAATCTGAATGAGATGGATGGCTTGAATTTTATCTCGGGATTTAATGGAGATCCCACGGTTTGGATTGATTTCTGGAAATCGGATGGTTGTGATGGATTGTCCATGGGCCCACACGTCATACCGAGGAAGGAGAGGCTGCCAACTAGGGCCCACATGGCTGTGTCACAGGATGAAAATGCATGGGGCCGGCCTGTCAGGGCTCCCGGCCGGTGTGGGCACGAATGGTGCCCATCCATGGCGCAAAGGAGTTCGGCGACCACGGCAAATTGACGGCTGCCAGGGACAGCGGGGCAAAGGAAGTCGATGACGGACAGCGGCACAAGGGAACATGACGGCGGCGACGGACGGACGGTGGCCATGACGAAGAGGAGGAGGAGGAGGCGACGCCGGGGTAGCACGATGATGAGGACGATGGTGTCGTGCCAGGAGAGGTGTGGCCTAGTCCCGGCGGTCGCAGGCAGCGAAGCCAGTGGAGAAAAGATGATGACGACGAGGAGCAGGGGAAGGAACTTCGGCCATGGCTCACTAGTGTGCGGTGAAGGCCATGGTGGGCGATGACGTCGGCGGCGGCTTCGGTGCGCACGGGGCAGGGCAGACCCGGGGTGGTGGTGCAGGGGCGTCGGGCAAAGGGGAGGTGGCAGCACACAGGCGTGGAGTGGCTTCGGTGGTGAGGAGGAGGGAGGTGGCTCCGAGACGGCGTAGGCCGGGCGACGGCGCGGATGGCCTCAGCCTACGGCGGCAACCGGTAGAGAGGAAAAAGAGGAGGAGGGCCTCGGGATAGTGCTCATCAGTGGCGGGGATTGAAGACAACGACGATGGCGATCTGAGCGTGGACGGCGCGCACCGAGCAGGGAAAAGTGGCGAACTCGGCGTGCAGCAGAAGGGGGCGGCGGTGTCGGCGTCGGCAGTGGCGCCAGGAGCAAGCACATGGCGGCGGCGCTAGCGACAGTAGAAAAGGGGCAGCGGCGCTAGAAGAGGGGGAGCGGCGGCGCACTGGGTGCATAGGAAGGCGGCACGGCACTATATATGGGGTTCTTCTCCAGAGACCGGTGTCGGCCTGAGCGCGAAAGGCGGTGGCCGTTGCACGCGGGGATAGGCACAGGTGGCGGCACGGTAGGGGCAGCACGGCTAGGTAGCGGTGCTAGCTATGGGCGGGGCCGAGGAGGAGGGGCTCAGCCTAGGCGGCGCTGAAGTAGGGAGGCTCGGTGAGAGGAGAAAGTAGGGAAGAAGAAGGTGAATAGGGAAAGAAAGAGAGAGGAAAAAAGAAAAAAGGTGAGAGAGAAAGGGAAAAAAAGAAGGAAAAACCCAAGGGATTTTCAAAAAAAACCTAAATCGGGGGATTTTGAATTTTAGAACATTTAGGGAGGATAATTTTGGGACCTCGGAATTTTGGGGGAAATATTTGGAATATTGGAATATTTGGAATATCGTGACTATATATTTTTGGAAGCTTAGAAATATCAGAACATTTTCGGAATCGGTATTTTTTCTTTGGAATTAGGAAGATCAAAGGGATTTTGGGACCTTCAAAATATAAGAATATTTTGGGGATTTCTTGAATATTGAAATACTTCGAGATTACTGAAATATTGGGAGCATTTTCAGGAAATTCAAAAACATAGAATATCTTGCGCGATTCAGAAAATGGGAACAACTCGGAATATTTGGGGTTTGAATTATTTTCAACAGGATTTGGATTTCGAGGAACCAAGGGAGGATTTAATTCAATAGGGAAAAGGGGATATTTTGAGAGTTGGGAATTGGGAGATAATTTAGGATCTCGGATTCTGGAATTTTAAGGGAATTCCTCAGGATCGGACTTTCGGGGAATTGGGGATTTGGGAACCATAGCCCGAGTCCGGGTAGAACAGAAGGTCACAAAGGGATCGGACCAGCAACGACCCGAGAAAAGGAATTTAGGATTTGTTTAAATAATTACTAAAATTGATCTTTTTAATATTAAAATTAATTCTAGAGCTCCGAAAAGTCCGAGAAAATTTTAGAGAGTGTAATTACACATAGATAATTTATTAAAAATGATTTCGACACTGATTTATTACAAAAATTTTTATTTCCCATTTTTACTTTAGTTAATTAATTTGCTTTATAATTTAATATAAATTTTGGAAAATCAATTATTAATTAATTATTTAATTCCTAAAAATCGGGCTATGACATACACCAGTAGACAAGTTAGAATACTGGACAATGTATTTCAATGGTTCTCTACAGATTGGTGGGGCAGGGGCTGGCATTGTCCTGACGTCACCGACCGGAGAAAAACTACAATATATCCTCCAGATTCATTTTCCAGCATCCCACAACGTCGCCGAGTACGAAGCACTCATTAACGGGCTCCGCATCGCAGTATCACTCAACATCCGCTGACTGGTAGTACGTAGGGATTCTCAACTCGTGGTCAACCAGCTCATGAAAGACTGGACGTATCTAGACGACAACATGGTGGCATATTGTTAGGAAGTACGAAAGCTGGAAAACAAGTTCGATGGGCTAGAGATCAAACATGTGCTGTGCCAATATAACAATGCTACAGACGAGTTAGCCAACATGGGATCCAAACGAGAAGCGGTCCCGACTGGAATCTTTGTCGAGCAACTATTGGAACTGTCAGTCAAGAAAAAACCAGTACTCGAGCAGTCAGGGGTTGAACATAACCCGTCAACTATGCAGACGAGCAGGTGGACTCCAATCATCAGGTTCCTCCTAGAAGATGAGCTTCCAGAAGATCACAACAAGGCCGAGCGGATCAAACGTCGAAGCAAAAGTTTCCTCGTAGTCAGTGAAGGCCTTTATCCAAGAAGAGCATCAAGAGTCCTCATGCACTGCGTCACTCCTAAGGAGGGCAAGTAGATACTGCAGTCCATCCACTCGGGATTATGTGGCAACCACGCTGCATCAAGGACGTTAGTTGGAAAGGCTTACAGACAAGGTTTTTTTTGGCCGACTACGGTTACAAACGCTAAAGACATAGTTCAGACATGCGAGGGATGCCATTTTTCGCCTGGCAAACACATCTTCCAGCTCAAGAACTACAAACAATTCCAATCTCTTGGCCCTTTGTAGTTTGGGGGCTTGAGATGGTCGGGCCGTTCAAAAAAGTGCTAGGAGGGTTCACACACTTGTTCGTCATAGTGGACAAATTCACAACCATAATAGCGGCAAGGGCAAGAGACTTCATCATGAGTATTTTATATTGATTTGGAGTTCCCAACCGCATTATAACGGACAATGACACTCAGTTCACTGGCGGCGTTTTCCAAGATTTCTGTGACGATTTTGGCATCAAGATCTGTTATGCTTCTGTGCCACACCCACGAAGCAATGGGTAGGTTGAGCGTGCCAATGGCATGGTCTTAGAAGGTATCAAGACTAGGGTGTTCGACCGACTATAACCATATGCAGGGCGATGGGTGAAAGAGCTTCCATTGTTCTCTGGTCTTTAAGAACCATGGTTAGTCAAGGAACATGGCAATCCCCTTTCTTCCTAGTGTATGGTGCTAAGGCTGTGTTACCAACCGAGTTGGAGTTTGGCTCACCACGAGTCCAGGCCCACTCAGATGCAAAATTAACTGAAGACCGACTGGTCGAACTAAATCAGTTGGAGGAAGCAAGGGACATCGCAACCATCCAGTCGGCATGATATCTTCAAGGCCTGCGTCGTTATCACAGTAGGAATTGTGGAGGCCATGGGCCCCAGGTACCTCATGACAAGCAGATGGGCCACTCGGACAAAGGATGGGCCTAGCCTTGTAATTAGAGATATGATAGAGCTCGGCAGACTAAGCATTGTACGATAAGGAATATACAGTCCTAGTCGGGGAGGTTATATCTCTAAGAGGAGATCCCTTGGTTGTAGTCCGGCTGGGACTCCTACTTTGTAACCCCATCCCCCAGTATATAAGGGGAGACAGGGTGCCCCCTGAGGGCAAGTTCATTAGAACCACCACCATACATCCTCAAAGGAATACACCACGGCTGGACATAGGATATTACCTCACATCGAGGGCCTGAACCAGTATAAACTCCCCGTGTTCCTTTGTAGTCCACCGAGTTTCGATCTGACGACTAGCCCTATATTCATATTGCCGGTGTAAAACATCGACAGTTGGCGCGCTAGGTAGAGGCTTCGGCGAGATCAACCTCAACAAGCTCGATGGATTCGACAACTAGAGTTGACGGTAGCAAATTCTCCCCCGGAGACACGATTACATTCAGAAGCCTCAACTTTGTCGCCGACAAGTTCGGCAATCTTACTTTGGCCGACTCGGACTATATCCGATCGGCCGAGGAACTGGTCGACTCCGCGCCAGTCAGCCCACATGATGCTGCAGCAACCCTCATTGATTTGCTGCGGCAATCTTCTACTTCCCCGGGCCTCAGGACAACTCTCTCCTTCGGCGTTCGGCTCGGACTCGGTCTTGAGCGGGCCCGAGTCAGGCTAGGAAGGGGAGAGATCGTCAATCTCCCATGCAGACTCGGTGACACCGCGGACATCTACAATCTACATCCAACACGGTAGATCCAATCCTCTACGGTTCAGTTCGAACATGGCCCAGAGCCGTTCCAGATTGGATCTAGGGAGATCAGAGTCATCATCACCCCGATGTACTACTCAGATTCTGACTCCAAGTCAGACAATAGTTCGAACACTAGTTCAGACACCAGTCTGCCAAGCTTCCTTCTGCCCCGAGAAATCTTCATGGCTTCAACCCCTCCACAGGAGGTGCGCTGAGTACAAGAGCAGCAAGAGGAGGAGGCCCGCCGACTACGGCAACAGGAGGAGGCCGAACACGAGGCTCGCAACAATGAGCTATGCAGGGCTAGGCGAACCGCTCAGCAACAAATCCTCCAGACTAGAGTTGGCGACCACGACGTCTTCGTCACGCCACCACAGAATGTCGTGGCCGCTGCCGCCCTGCTGGACACACTCCAGCTCGGGCCTGATCACCAGGCCACCCCGACTATAGCAAGAATCAAAGCCATGATTACAACTGCCGCATGTCAGCAGCACCAGCAGTCGGGTGATACACTTATACCGACCAACCGGTCGGGTTCTCCAGCAGCGGTCTCATCTGCATCAGCATGACACCAAGTGGTCGGCTCAAGTCAGGCACATGCAGAGTCACGCCAAACATCTCTCGGCAACCCAAACAATAACAATTGACGGCGTCCACAGAACAATCGCCGGTTCAACCAAGATCTCTGAGTCCGCTTGCAACGCGATCTCTGCCAAGACATCAACGCTCGGTGCCGCCAACGCGAAGACGATGAGCACTGCCGACTGGAGGATGAGTACGAACACTTCGGTCTCCACCACGAGCGGTTCCAGCGCTGCAGTCGGACCTAGAGCCCTCACGCAGATGAAGGCATACCCGCCTTGACCCAGGAGCTACAAGAGGTCGACTGGCCGTCGGGCTTCAAGCCTACGGGAATCGAAAAGTAGGACGGCAAGACCAACCCTGAATCCTGGCTCACCGTATACTCTTTGGCGATTTGAGCTGTTGGAGCTAACCATAAAGCCATGGCTAACTACCTCCCGGTCGCCCTAGCCAACTCGGCGAGGACATGGCTCACAGGGCTCCCAAAGCGGTCAATCAGTTCCTGGGGAGAACTCTAGGAACGGTTCATCGCCAATCAGTTCCTAGGGAGAACTCTAGGAACTCTAGGGCATGATCTCTATCAGCTGCACTAGAGGAAGAATGAGTCTCTTCGCGAATTCATCAAAAGGTTCTCCAAGAAGCGCAACTCGATCCCAATGATCAAGGACGAGGTCGTCATCGCCACCTTCTGCAAGGGAGTCAAGGACGCCCCGTTCATCGCAAAATTCACTCGGAAGCCTCCAACCTCTGTCAGGGCTCTCGGTGAATAAGTACGCCGACTCGGCCGAGGCAGTCGCTAAGGCCCTTGATGAAAAGAAAGAGTCCCGGCAGAAGGACCAAAAGGCTAAAGCCGACAATGAGCCATCACAGAACAATTCCCGCAGCCACAAGCGGAAGTCAAAAAATGTGGTGGCCAACGTGGAGCAGACTCGGTCGTGACCCCCAAGGAACAATGAGTACCAGAAGGTTATGAACGGGCCTTGCCACTTCCATCCCAAGGGTAAACACATGGCCAAGGACTACTTCATGCTCAACAAGTTTGCTTCCGAGCAAGCTTCATCATTTGGCGCTGACAAGGACAAGCCAGATTCGGGCCCGGCCAACGATTATCAAGACCCCTAGGCCGAGCTCAACCATATCTTCGGAGGGCTGTTTGCGTACGAGTCGAAGCAAAAGCAAAAGCTAACAGCACGCAACGTCAACACGGTCTCTACAGCGGACACCCCCCAGTATTTGCGCTGGTCAGAGATGCCCATCACATTCAACCGCGCAGACCATCCAGATTGGGTTTCACACCCAGGACGCTACCCACTCGCCCTGGACCCAATCGTCAAAAATATCAAGTTGAAGAAGGTTCTCATTGACGGAGGCAGCGCGCTCAACATCCTCTTCACCAAGACCTTGGATGAGATGAAGATCCTGTTGGGAATATGCCCTAGAGGTAATCATAGAGATGATGATATTGTGATTGTATCCATGATATATTATGAGTTCATTGAATATCCATTAAAGACAACTTGTATCGATTGGCAATTATGTGAATTGTTTGTGAAACTCTTTTACTTGTATGGTTATTCTAAAATTGTCCCTGATCGGAGTTTGTGTGAGGACACATATGAATATTAGATCAGCACATGTATTAGTTGATGACTATGTTTCACAAGTCATAGACATGGAGATGTCAAACTAATAATGTGGGCACATGTGTGACATGGAGCTGGACTGACCCAACATGAGAAATTGTAATTATCTCTATTCACATCATGTACGTTATGTCCTTAGACCTGAGATTGTTGTATGTATTCAAGATGTGAAACAACCTACTCAGGGACTATCAAACGCTACTCCGTAACAGGGTAGTTATAAAGGTGGTTTTCGGGTTTGTCGGAAAACATGCTGTGAGACATAAACAATCAAGAAGGAATTTCCTCCTCTCTATGTGAGAGAGATATCACTAGATCACTCTAATGATTAGATCAAGAAATGCATGGCCGTGCTTGGGTTAAGTGTTAACCTAAGAGTTGGTCCAAATATCGTGAGGCAAGGGAATAACAAGTATGTGGTTTGTGGTGGTTCGTCTGATATGATCTTTGCGTATGCGTAGGAGTTGACACGCCTTGCTAGAGGCCGCTGTCAACTATTGGTCGAGTAGGAGTACTCGGGCCATGTCTATGCGTACGTGAACCCATAGGGTCGCACGCTTAAGGGGCTGGAAACCTAATTTGAGTTGGACCCGAATTAGACAAGGTTTAGGGTCACTAATGGGCCTCCAACTCGGGAGTTCATTAGGACGCCTATAAGTACAAGGGGTGGGCGACGGGGCTAGGTTAATCCACGCCATTTGGCAGCCGCCGCCGCTCCCACACCCGCGCCCTGTTGCACCTCGCGGACCTAGCAGTCCGGAGGCGTGACGCTTCCTCCCCGTACGTGTGGATACCTCGGAGGTGCTGCATCTGGAGCACAAGGACGAACCGCACGAGAGGGACGGACGGACAGACGACCTCGCAACTGCACGGCACTGCTGCGATGCGTACGACTACATCGAGTCGCTTCCGCTGCACCTGCGCGTCTAGTGGTAATCCCGTGATCTATAACTAGCAGTAGTTCCTGGTTTATGGGGTCGAAAATTTTGTTTTCTGGCTAGCGTAGCATCTGCATAACCTCACAGTGGTATCAGAGCCGTTGCTGCCTCGTTATAGATTTGGATGAGTGCATATGTTGATATGCACGGTTGTGAGTCTCCGACCATGATTTGTGATCTTGCTATGATTGGTATTGTAACGATCTACTCGTACCGGTCGGAATTCCGCCATCCGAGTTAAGTGATACACGTAAATCCAATCATGGCGAGATGGAGATCAATTGGATTGATAGAATCGAACCTAAGTCAAGTGCCGAGCACATATGATGCGCGGCGGTGGTAGATTGGATCTACTGCCGGGCGCCGGGGTGCGAAAAGAGTGCTGTTCGGTAAAATGGCCATAACTTTTGCATACGACCTCGGATTGAGATGATCTCTAAACGAAAATTGTAGAGAAAAAAATTTTACATCCGTTTCTCCCCAGCTTTGCTGAGTTTGCAGAAATTAGATTTCCAAAAAAAGGCCGGGAAGATGGTGTTTTCGGCGGTTTAAGATTAGACGTCGGAATCGGTTAACTCTGTTTTGCAGGAATTCATGACTGGTATAGCCCTTATGTGTATGTGATGCATGTATGTAATTGATTCATGGCTTGCATGTCGTGAGTATGACAATATGGCTGGAGCCACATAGATATTGTCAATTTGATGTAATGGCCTGCGTGCCAAACTGTGATGATCCTATCCGCGACTATGTAATTTTACTTAACTGCCTTGCGTTAGTGATAGCTAGTCTTGGTGGATTCATCACTGAAGGATGGCATACATTGATCATGGAGATGGAGATCATCATGATGAACAGATTGATGGAGATGGAGATCCCCAAAGGAACAATGGGCTATACCAAGTCATATCTGTGTTAATGCCGTTCTTACTATGTTCTACTTTCATATGTGATGATGTTTTGTCTACATGCGCGCGGTTGTGAAGTAGAACGATCCTTCAGCAATATTCAAGTTAAATGCTCCCCAAACCTAGCACTGTCATGTGTCTTGGACAATCGGTGGTAGGTCTATGAAATTAGGGTGCCACTGATTTTCCTTGACTAGGCAGGTTCGTATCGGATACTTACTGCAAAAGGGTTTGGTTACTTGAACAAGGTCATCCTAACGGTTAGGGACCTTGGAACATAAGGAGTTGGGCTTCACAGCATAGAGATGCTGCCCAACAACAAGAGTCATATGAGATATGATTAGCAAAGAGTTGCTTACCGATCTTCCATGTCTTCTAGCGGTGATGCTAAAGCTCACTAGTAGACTTGTTAGTTGTAGGTCTTGAATCACTAAGTTTCAATAGAGGGATATTGATTTTAGTGGGAGTAGATTCTATTAAGAGTTTAATATTATTTACTCTGTCTTGGATACATTGTCTTAGTATTTTGCATTACTTTTGTTGTAGACAAATGGCGCCTGCAAACCAGTCATTTACTTTGCGTTCAATTCTTGAGAAAGACAAGTTGAATGGAACAAACTATGCGGATTGGATCCGCAACCTGAGAATTGTTCTCAGGGCTGAGAAAAAGGAAGAAATTCTAGACACCCCATTACCAGATGAGCCAGCTGATAATGCACCTGCTGCTGAGAAAAATGCTTACAAGAGAGCATGTGATGCTGATCTTGAAGTGAGTTGCCTTATGCTTGCTTGTATGGAACCTGATCTGCAGATGCAGTTTGATAACAATCATGCAGCGTATGATATGATCATAGTGCTAAATGATATGTTCCAGACTCAAGCCAGGACTGAAAGGTTCAATGTCTCTAAGGCTTTTGCTGAAACCAAGCTAGCAGAGAGCGCAGCAGTTGGGCCACATGTAATCAAGATGGTTGGTTACACACAGAGGTTGGAGAAGCTAGGCTTCCCAATTGGCCAAGAGTTGGCCACTGATTTTATTCTTGCATCTCTTCCACCCAGCTATGGAAACTTCATCTTGAACTACCATATGCATGGGGCGGAGAGGGGCTTGAATGAATTGTGTGGCATGCTTAAAATAGCAGAGGCTGACATCAAGAAAGGAGCTAGAAGCAGCCATGTGATGGCGGTCCAAAACAGGCCTAACTTCAAGAGGAAGGGCAATTCTTGGAAGAAGAAAAAGGGCAAGGCTAAGGATGAGATCTCTAAGCCAAACCCACCTGTGCCAAAGGCTGGTCCAGATCCTAAAGATGAGTGCTTTCACTGTAAGGGGACAGGTCACTGGAAGAGGAACTGCAAGTTGTACTTGGAATCCGTGAAGGATCGGAAGAGTAAAGGTACTCTTGCAGCTTGTACACTTGTTGTTTATATTACAGACATTTTCCTCGCTGATTCTTATATTAATTCTTGGGTATTTGATACCGGATCGGTTGCTCATATTTGCAATACGATGCAGGGAATGATAAGAAGTAGAAGCGTGGGAAAAGGAGAAGTTGATTTCCGCGTGGGCAATAATGCAAGAGTTGCTGCGTTGAACGTCGGGACAATGCAACTCCACCTACCGTCAGGATTTATTATGGAATTGAATAATTGTTATTTTGTTCCTAGCTTAAGTCGAAACATTGTGTCACCTTCATGTTTGATGAAGGATGGTTATTCTTTTGCGAGTAAAGACAATGTTTGTGTTATCTCTAAGAACGACATGTTTGTGGCTTTTGCATCCATTGTGAATGGGTTATTTATTTTAAATCTTGATGATGCACCTGTCTATAATATTAATGCTAAAAGGCCTCGGCTTAATGAGTTAAGTCCTACTTATATGTGGCATTGTCGCTTAGGTCATATAAGTGAGAATCGCATGAAGAAGCTCCATTCTGATGGGCTTTTAACCTCGTTTGATTTTGAATCATACGAGACATGTGAGGCTTGCTTGCTAGGAAAGATGACTAAGGCGCCTTTTACAGGTTTTCCTGAGAGGGCGTCTAACTTATTGGAACTTATACATACTGATGTATGTGGACCAATGAGTACGACAGCTAGAGGCGGATTCCAATACTTCATAACGTTTACTGATGACTTTAGTAGATATGGCTATGTCTACTTAATGAAACATAAATCTGAGACATTTGAAAAGTTCAAAGAATTTCAGAATGAAGTAGAGAATCAACGTGGCAAGAAAATTAAGGCCTTGCGATCTGATCGTGGAGGCGAATATTTGAGGCACGAGTTTAGCAATCATCTAAAGAGTTGCGGAATTGTTCCACAGCTTACGCCACCTGGAACGCCTCAGAGAAACGGCGTGTCCGAGTGACGTAATCGGACTTTGTTAGACATGGTTCGGTCAATGATGAGCCAGTCGGACCTACCTTTATCATTTTGGGGATACGCTCTAGAAACAGCCGCTCTCACATTAAATAGGGTACCGTCTAAGTCCGTAGTTAAGACACCATATGAGATGTGGACTGGTAAGACTCCCAGTTTGTCTTTTCTGAAAATTTGGGGTTGTGAAGTTTATGTCAAACGACTTATGTCAGATAAACTAACACCCAAATCGGACAAGTGTTTTTTCGTGGGATACCCGAAGGAAACTTTAGGGTATTATGTCTACAACCAATCAGAGGGCAAAGTGTTTGTTGCTCGAAACGGTGTTTTCTTAGAGAAAGAGTTTCTCAAAAGAGAGAAAAGTGGACAGAAGGTGTATCTTGAAGAAGTTCAAGATGAGCCAATAGGAAAGGACTCTACGAGTGATGCTAATGTAGCAGAACAAGTTGAGATACCCGTGGCAACAGAAACACCACCGCAACCACGAAGGTCAGCAAGAATCCGTGAGTTGCGTGGAGATTTGTTATTGTTAGACGATGACGAACCTGCGACTTATGCGGAAGCAATGATGGACCCAGATTCCGAGAAATGGCAAAGTGCCATGAGATCTGAGATAGATTCCATGGGAGACAATTAAGTTTGGAACTTGGTTGACCCGCCTGATGGGGTTAGACCCATAGAGTGCAAATGGATCTATAAAAAGAAAAAAGATATGGATGGAAATGTTCACGTCTCTAAAGCTCGACTTGTTGCAAAAGGTTTTAGACAAGTTCAAGGAATTGACTACGACGAGACATTCTCGCCGGTAGCGATGCTTAAATCTATCTGGATCATTCTAGCAATAGCTGCTTATTTCGATTATGAGATATGGCAGATGGATGTTAAAACAGCCTTTCTAAATGGAAATTTGGAAGAGGACGTGTATATGATACAGCCCGAAGGTTTTGTTGATCCAAAGAATGCTGGAAAAATATGCAAGCTTAAGAAATCCATTTATGGGTTAAAGCAAGCATCTTGGAGTTGGAACATTCGTTTTGATGAAGTGGTCAAAGGGTTTGGCTTCCGTCAGAATGAAGAAGAACCTTGTGTTTACAAGAAGGAAAGTGGGAGTGCTGTTGTATTTCTAATCTTATATGTAGATGACATATTATTGATTGGAAATGATATTCCAATGTTGCAATCTGTAAAGACTGCACTGAATAATAGTTTTTCTATGAAGGATTTAGGAGAAGCGACATATATTCTGGGCATAAGGATCTATAGAGAGATCTAAGAGGCTTATGGGATTAAGCCAAGATACGTACATTGACAAGGTGTTGAAACGGTTCAACATGGAACAGTCCAAGAAAGGGTTCTTGCCTATGTCACATGGCATGCGTTTTAGCGAGAAACAGTGTCCTTCGACAGCTGATGAGCAAAAGCGCATGAGCAAGGTTCCATATGCTTCGGCAGTTGGTTCCATCATGTACTCCATGATATGTACTCGCCCAGACGTCTCATATGCTCTACGTGTTGCGAGCAGGTACCAAGCCAATCCTGGTGAGAGTCACTAGACACTTGTTAAAAACATTCTTAAGTACTTAAGAAGGACTAAGGATGTGTTCATAATCTATGGAGGTGAGGAGGAGCTCGTTGTAAATGGTTACACCGATGCCAGCTTCCAAACTGACACGGATGATTCACAGTCTCAATCAGGTTTTGTGTTCACAATAAATGGTGTTGCTGTAAGTTGGAAAAGTTCCAAGCAGGAAACGGTGACCAATTCTACAGCAGAAGCCGAGTACATTGCAGCTTCTGGAGCTGCAAAGGAAGGTGTTTGGATGAGGAGGTTCCTCATTGAACTTGGTGTGTTTCCAAATGTGTCCAGCCCCATGAATCTACATTGTGACAACAATGGGGCAATAGCGCAGGCTAAGGAGCCAAGGAATCACCAAAAGAACAAACATGTACTGCGGAAATTTCATCTCATTCGAGAATTCGTTGGACGAGGTGAGATCAAGATGTGCAAGATACACACGGATTTGAATATTGCAGATCCTTTGACAAAGGCTCTTCCACAGCCTAAGCATGAGGCGCACGTGAGGTCTATGGGTATTAGATATCTGAGAGATTAACTCTAGTGCAAGTGGGAGACTGTTGGGAATATGCCCTAGAGGTAATCATAGAGATGATGATATTGTGATTGTATCCATGATATATTATGAGTTCATTGAATATCCATTAAAGACAACTTGTATCGATTGGCAATTATGTGAATTGTTTGTGAAACTCTTTTACTTGTATGGTTATTCTAAAGTTGTCCCTGATCGGAGTTTGTGTGAGGACACACATGAATATTAGATCAGCACATGTATTAGTTGATGACTATGTTTCACAAGTCATAGACATGGAGATGTCAAACTAATAACGTGGGCACATGTGTGACATGGAGCTGGACTGACCCAACATGAGAAATTGTAATTATCTCTATTCACATCATGTACGTTATGTCCTTAGACCTGAGATTGTTGTATGTATTCAAGATGTGAAACGACCTACTCAGGGACTATCAAACGCTACTCCGTAACAGGGTAGTTATAAAGGTGGTTTTCGGGTTTGTCGGGAAACATGTTGTGAGACATAAACAATCAAGAAGGAATTTGCTCCTCTCTATGTGAGAGAGATATCACTGGATTACTCTAATGATTAGATAAAGAAATGCATGGCCGTGCTTGGGTTAAGTGTTAACCTAAGAGTTGATCCAAATATCGTGAGGCAAGGGAATAACAAGTATGTGGTTTGTGGTGGTTCGTCTGATATGATCTTTCCGTATGCGTAGGAGTTGACATGCCTTGCTAGAGGCCGCTGTCAACTATTGGTCGAGTAGGAGTACTCGGGCCATGTCTATGCGTACGTGAACCCATAGGGTCGCACGCTTAAGGGGCTGGAAACCTAATTTGGGTTGGACCAGAATTAGACAAGGTTTAGGGTCACTAATGGGCCTCCAACTCGGGAGTTCATTAGGAAGCCTATAAATACAAGGGGTAGGCGACGGGGCTAGGTTAATCCATGCCATTTGGCAGCCGCCGCCGCTCCCACGCCCACGCCCTATTGCACCTCGCGGACCTAGCAGTCCGGAGGCGTGATGCTTCCTCCCCGTACGTGTGGATACCTCGGAGGTGCTGCATCTGGAGCACAAGGACGAACCGTACGAGAGGGACGGACGGACGGACGACCTCGCAACTGCACGGCACTGCTGCGACATGTACGACTACATCGAGTCGCTTCCGCTGCACCTGCGCGTCTAGTGGTAATCCTGTGATCTATAACTAGCAGTAGTTCCTAGTTTATAGGGTCGAAAATTTTGTTTTCTGGCTAGCGTAGCATCCGCATAACCTCACAGATCCCTCGTTCAGAGCTGCGGCCGAGTACAGCGCCCTTCCACGGGATCATTCTCAGCCTATCTTCAACACCCCTTGGGCAGATAACTTTGCCGGTCACCTTCGGCACGCGAGATAACTTCCCCATAAAAAATATCTGCTTCGAGGTTAACGACTTCGAGACTGCGAACCACACGATACTCGGACAGCTGGCGCTCGCCAAATTCATGGCGATACCACACTATACCTACATGGTGCTGAAGATGCCTAGGTCAGCCTGAGTTCTCTCCCTTCGCAGCGACGTCAAGCAAGTCTTCACTTGTGACAAAGAGAGCTGTGAGTTGGCTCAGTCTCAAGAAGCGGCAGTCGAACGCGATAGCATTCGGCAAGCCACCACAACAGAAGTCGTGGACAACCAAGTTCCGGCGAAAAAAGCAGCAAAGTCAGGAATTTCGGTGAACTCTGACACAAAGAAGATCCCCCTGGACCCTTCTGACCCCTCCAAGACTGCTTTAGTTAGGACCAGACTCGACCCCAAATAGGAATACGCGCTCGTCACCTTCCTCTAGGCAAATAAGGACATCTTCGCCTGGAAACCTTTCGACATGCCCGGGGTACCAAGGGAGGTGATCGAGCACACCCTAAATGTCAAGACAGACACCAAGCCAGTCAAGCAACGGCTATGGCACTTTGCACAGGACCGGAAAGATGCTATTCGGGAGGAGATAACCAAGCTCCTCGCAGCCGGGTTCATCAAAGAGTTCTACCACCCAGATTGGCTGGCAAACCCAGTCCTGGTCCGGAAGAAAAATGGTAAATGGCGCATGTGCGTCGACTACACAGATTTAAATAAGGCATGCCCCAAAGATCTATTTGGTCTACCGAGAATAGATTAGGTGGTGGATTCAACCGTGGGGTGCGAACTTCTCAGCTTTCTCGACAGTTACTTGGGATACCACTAAATCAGCCTGAAGGAGGAGGAATGCCTAAAGACGTCTTCCATCACGCTGTTTGGAGCATACAGCTACATCACCATGCCATTCGGTTTGAAAAACACTGGAGCAACGTATCAACGAGTAATTCAGCGGTGTCTACACACTCAGATCGGGTGCAACGTGGAGGCATATGTCGATGATGTGGTGATCAAGACAAAGTCCAAAGAAGACCTCATCGCCGACTTGGAGGAAACCTTCCAAAATCTTCGAAGATTCAAGATGAAGTTGAACCCAGAAAAGTGCGCCTTTGATGTGCCATCCAGCAAGCTACTCGGCTTCATAGTATTGCATCGCGGCATCGAGGGTCCAACGTTCGACATCAACGCAATCATGAACATGGCGCCCCCGACTAGCCAGAAGGACATCAAGAAGCTGACAAGCTGCATGGCAGCACTCAGCCGATTTATCTCTCGACTAGGCGAAAGGGGCATGCCCTTCTTCAAACTACTGAAGAAAGCAGATAATTTTCAATGGACTCCCGAAGCCCACCAAGCCTTCGAAGACTTCAAGAAATTTCTCACATCACCACTAGTGTTGGCATTGCCTGTGCCCCAAGAGCCATTAATGTTGTATCTGGCGGCAACCACTCAGTAGTCAGCACGGTGCTGGTGATCGAGTGATCTAAACCGGGTCATATACAAAAAGTTCAACAGCCATTCTAATTCGTCAGCGAGGTCCTTGCCGACTCCAAGATGAGATATCTGTAGGTCCAGAAGCTGCTTTATGGCCTACTCATCACTATCCGGAAGTTGGTGCACTATTTTCAATCGCATCAAGTAACAATGGTCACATCATATCCACTCGGGGACGTCCTACACAACCGCGAGGCCAACAGCCGAATCGCTAAATGGGCGCTCAAGTTGATGGCGTTCGACATCACCTTTCAGCCACGGACAACAATCAAATCGCAAGCTCTAGCCGACTTTATGGCCGAGTGGACAGAAGTTCAGATGACTACAACAACAGACAAGCTAGAGTACTGGACAATGTACTTCGACGGCTCTCTACGGATCAGCGGCGCCAAGCCCAGCGTCGTACTAACGTCACCCACCGATGAAAAACTCAAGTACGTTCTAAAGATCCACTTGCCGGCTTCCCACAATGTCGCCAAATACGAGGCACTCATCCATGGGCTTCGCATTGCTATATCACTCAGCATCTGCCGACTGGTTGTGCGTGGAGACTCTCAACTCGTGGTGAACCAAGTCATGAAAGACTGGACATGTTTCAACGATACCATGGTGGCATACTGTTAGGAGGTCAGAAAGTTGGAAAACATGTTCGACGGGCTAGAGATAACACACGTGTTACGACAATACAATGATGCTGCAGACGAATTGGCAAACATGGGATCCAGGTGAGAAGTGGTCCCAACTGAAATCTTTGTCAAGCAACTAATGGAGCCATTAGTCAAGAAGAAACCAGTGCCAGAACAGTCGGAAGATGAACCTACCCTGGCAACAGACGAAGTACTGATCATATGTCAAGATTGGCGGACTCCTGTTGTCAAATTCCTCCTGGATGATGAACTCCCCGAAGATCGTATTCAAGCCGAACAAATCAAACGTCGAAGCAAATGTTCCCTAGTAGTCGGAGAAGACATGTACCGAAGAAGTGCATCCGGTGTCCTCATGCGCTGCGTCACACCTGACGAGGGCAAGCAGATTCTGCAATCGATCCACTTGGGCATATGTGGCAACCATGCCGCATCTAGGACGTTAGTCGGAAAAGCTTACAGGCAGGAATTTTTCTGGCCAACAGCAGTAATAGCCGTTAAAGACATAGTTCGCACATGCGAGGGTTATCAGTTCTATGCAAGACAAATAAATCTTCCAACCCAAGAACTTCAAACCATCCCAATCTCTTGGCCCTTTGCAGTATGGGGGCTTGACATGGTCGGGCTTTTCAAGAAAGCGCCAGGAGGGTTCACACACTTGTTCGTCGCAGTGGATAAATTCACGGAATGGATTGAGGCGAAACCCATTGCTACCATAACAGTGGCAAGAGCAAAGGACTTTATCATGAGTATATTATACCGATTCGGGGTTCCTAACTGCATCATAACGGACAACGGCACTCAGTTCACGGGCGGTGTATTTCAAGATTTCTATGACGACTTTGGCATCAAGATCTATTACGCACCTATGGCACACCCATGGAGCAATGGACAGTTTGAGCGTGCCAACGGCATGGTCTTACAAGGTATCAAGGCCAAGATATTTGACCGACTACAGCCAAATGCAGGGCGGTGGGTACAAGAACTCCCATCTGTTCTCTGGTCTCTAAGGATCACGGTTAGTCAGGCACTAGGGCAATCCCCTTTCTTTGTGGTCTATGGTGCTGAGGCTGTGTTACCAACCGAGTTAGAGTTCGGCTCTCCGTGAGTTCAGGCTTACTCAGAAGATGGATCAAACAATACCCGATTGGTCAAACTAGATCAGTTGGAAGAAGCGAGGGACATCGCAATAATCTAGTCGGCAAGGTATCTTCAAGGCCTGTGCGTTATCACAATCGCAATGTCCGTGGCCGCGCCTTTTTGGTTGGGGATCTCATCCTGAGAAAAATACAAACCATGAAAGACAGTCATAAACTATCCCCAATATGGGAAGGGCCATTCATTATCACCGAAGTTGCACGGCCAGGCACCTATCGACTGAAGACCGAAGACGGTGCCCTCATCAGCAACTCATGAAATATAGAACAGCTACGTCCTTTCTATACCTGAACCAGTATAAACTCCCCATGTTCCTTTGCAGTCCACCGAGTTTCGATCCTACGACTAGCCCTATATTCATATTCCGTTCATGGCCGTGCCTTTTTGGTGGGAGATCTTGTCTTGAGAAAAATTCAAACCACCAAAGACAGGCACAAATTATCTCCCTTTAGGGAGAGGCCATTTATTATCGCTGAGGTGACATGTCTGGGCGCCTACCGACTGAAGACAGAAGATGGCGTCCTAATCAACAACTCATGGAACACAGAACAGCTACGTCCTTTCTATACCTGAGTTTTGTACTCCCTTTGTACATATAAATAATGTTAGTTACTCTGACTCACTGCGTCGCTTGTTTCAACCGATTAGTGAGTCGGGGGCTACATGTTAATACATGCCTGTTGTCTTTAATAAAGTCTGAGCTTGTTTTATCTGAGTCATGAAGCTTTACAACAACTACGTCAAGTTTTCCCAAGTATAATCATGAGAGGCCAACAATTTTTATTAATTTAATCTCAATTCACTCGGCATAAACTATCTAGTCAGGTAAAGCTAATGATGGCTCAAAAGCAGCAAGTACTTGGTAATACTTAATGAAAAACGACAAATTTTTTTACAATATTCACATATTGTTTCCGGTAAGCACCAACTGCATAATTGTTTCATTTTTACATCATCAGGTCCCTAGCTATCGCCTCTGCGGTTGCCCTCACCTGGCTTACCAGCTCCATGCCTTCCTCTGGGGTCATCCCCTCGGCGAAGCCCTCACCGATGGCCTCGATATCTACCCTGGGGTAGAGTGACTTGGTCATGGCAAGTGCTTGGGTGAGTTCTACTGCAACGCACTCATCCGAGTACTTCTTCAAGATACTCGGAGCTTCGCTGAGGCGTTCTACTACTTGGGAGATCAAGCTGGAGCTGGACCTAGGGTGGTGTGGGTGCATGATTTGCCGTGATTCCTTGATGATCTTAATTTGCTCCGCAATGGCGCCGAATTGGATCTTCGAGTTGGCCTTGGATGCTGCCCATACATCAACAGGCATATCAGTTTGCTAGAGCAAGCAGTTGGAGCCAATTTACAGCCGGGCAGGAAACTTACTGGTGTAGTCGGCTTTCACCTTTGCCTTTGTCTTCTCGACTTCCTTCAACTTCTTCTCAAGGCGCTCGTTCTCCTTGGTCAGGGCGCTGAGCTCAGACTCAAGGTTTGCAACATAAGACAGTCAAGACTCGATAATGCAGAGAAGTGCGCTTGGGATTCACTCCGGAAGACAACAAAAAGGAGACTTACTTCTTATCTTCTCGGCTTGGGCCCAATTTTCTTCCCTGAGCTTGTCCATAGCACCCCTCAGCCATGTCTCCTTTTCCTAGCTGGTCCGCTCTAGGTCGGCCTTGGCCACCTGGAGCTGGCGAAGCTGGAGTAGCTAAGGTGTGAGCTCGGTCAGAACCTTGCCCATCTTTTCAGATCGGTCGACAACCTTCTACTCAAGAAAAACCGAAGTCAATCATAATCAGCAAGTGGAGTACGAGATTCAAAAAAATTGTCAATCGGCAAACACAACAGGATTGACTATGTACCTGGATCCCCTTCGACGCAGCAATTGCAGTATAAATCAGTTTCGTCCTTTCACTCAGGGCTGCTTGCTCATCGTGCTCCAAGCTCTCCGCAATCCCTTCTGGAGAAACCCAGTAGAATGTTTTGGGGAACTATGGAGGAGGAGCTTCGAGCCTAGGGAGTGCATTTTCTTCAGAAGATGAAGACAACGCTGGCGATGGAGTCTTGGGCCTCGGTTTGACTGTTGCAAAGGCTTTTGGGTTTGGCTCAGGGGTTGGAGTTGCGACTTCAATTATGATGTCCTGGCTGGCTGGTGCTGGTGGCTCGGCTATCAGAATCACCTCAGCCTCGATAGATGGGGTGGCCTCTGGCTCGGCCTGTGGCATTGCTTGCTCTTGTTCAGCCTGGACGGGCTCGGCAGTGGGGGTTGGTGGCGAAGTCCCCTTGGGGTCTATGTCACTATGCTTCCTGCAGAAATCATCAATAACCAAGACATTATGATGGCGTTCAAGTTTCTCAAGAAGAGTGAACATTTTCTATTACCTCTTGGAAGCCCTAAACTTCCATAATGGTGCTCCGGAGGAAGTCACCGAGGGGCTCGATAGCCTACTTGGCAGCGGAGAGCTGTCGGCTGTCGGACTTGTTAGCGCGGCAGTCGGCAGTGGTGAGTTGACCCTAGTCGGAGCAGTGCTTGGCACGGCCGATTGCGGGGTCAAGTCACTCGGTGGTGCTGGTCTCGAGCTTGGCAGCTTGGGGGCTGTGCTGATGGGGTCCTTGATCTTCAGGCTCCCCTGTTCCATACTTGGCAAGCCCTTTTTCTTCCCCTGGTCCTCTACTGGTCTTTTCCCAGCCCTCTTGGGGCTGGGCTGGGCAGCAGAGGGGCTGGCCAGGCGTTTCTTTGACCTCACTGCTGACTGGTCCTGGGAGTCATTGTCAAACTCCTCACAGTCCTGCAAATATTTGGACAACATCCATCATACATTGTGGAGTTGGACAGACATTCATAACATTCATCACAAATGGATATCAAGTCAAGCAACATCACAAGATTACCTTTGGTTGGGGCCTGGCCTTGCAGTAGGGCTTGGGGGCTCACTCCTCATCCTCAGTTTCCACAACCCCATTGACGAAGAAGCCTAACAAGGTGTTGGTTACCTTGTCCTTGACGTCGGGATACTCCCGGCTGGGGTCGTCCTTACTCTGGTAATCCCAGCCGAAATAGCTCCTGGCCTTTAGTGGTCAGGTATGGTGGTTCAAAAAGAAACTCATCACCCATGGACCTGTCAAGCCTGTGCCCTTCAGGAGGTCGATCTTCTCCATCAGCTGGTACACTTGCCCCATTTCTTCATGTGTTGACACGGAGGACTAGCTGGACAGGATAGTTGGAAGAGAACCAGAGAAAGGGGGCAGAGAGAGTTCAAGATTTGAGCAATAAAACCATTCTCGGTGCCATCCCTTGAGGGAGGTCTTCAGGGGGACGTTGAGGTAGATTCTTTTCATCTCATTTCTGAGTTGAAGGCCTGTCCCTCCGATGGTCTGGATCTTATTCTTGGAAGGCTGGGGGTTGATGTGAAAGAGGTATCGAAAGAGATTGAGGTGGGGCTTGACTCCCAAAAAAAGATTCACAGGGTGCGAAGATAGAAATATGAAGGATTGAGTTGGGATTGAGATTCACCAACTCGATCTGATAAAAAGCAAGGAGTTGACGAAGGAAATCCAAAGAGGGGAGGGCCAAGCCGCAGTCAAAGAACGAGGTGAAGATAATAGTTTCACTTGGTTTGGGGGCTGGAATGGATTCCCCCTCGGTGGTGCGCTAGTGGATGACCTCCTATTGCTGCAAGATCATTCGTTTCTCCAAGAGCTTCAACTTCACCAGACTGCAGTCTGACATCGGCCACAATCCAGCTGTCATCTCAGGGATCTCAAATGATGCCCTCGGCATTGCTGGAGAGGAAGGGATCTAGCGAAAAGGCTTGTGGAGCTTGGAATCGACGCTAGGAGGCAGATCTCAGTGAGTCTCAAGCTAGGAGTGTGAGTAGCAGTGAACCCTAGTGAGGTGGAGGTGCAAAATTTGGGCGCGGTTTCGGGAAGACGAAGCGATTCGGCGGATTGGGGAAGAAAGGGGAATCTTTTCTCTCTCCCGCTGCTTTATAAGGCCTGAATCAGGTTAGTGGGCCTGGGCCGACTAGCTTGGTGATGGGTTGTAAGATATGAGTTTCTAAATAGCATGTCCTATTGGGCCGACTGTTGGCTGTGTTAAAATCACAGTATAGATGCTATTTTACAGAAACCAATCAGAATAATCAAATATGCTTCATGTTAAGCCTAATTGCTAGACACATATGTTTAGATATCTGAATTATTCGATAGGTATTGAGGATATATCCTTAAATAAATCAACAGCTAATCTCCATTAAAATTGGGGATGCAGTATCTTTTAGAACACCTAACCACATATTTGGGTTAAATATCCATGACGTGTACTCGGCTTACATGCTTAGCCCAAATTGCCTTGAGCAAAAATAATTCCAGCTGACATGATGCTGAAGAGTCTAATTTCTGGGTAGTATACTACTCAGAAAAGGCTTAAAGGTTAAAGATCTTTGACTTTATGTTTAATTGTTTCACAATTAAGCACAAAATCAGGGGCTACACCTAATAGGTGCACCTATTCGGTGCACACTATTCATATTTTCTATGAAGCCCTTCATAGCCTTGTTGCCAGCTGATATGAAGCGGGACTTAGAGAAGAGGTACTTGGACAATGGGTTCTCAAGAGCAAGGCACTCAGGAAATCTTCGCCAAGAAGGATGAGCACTCGGCACCAGCTGTGACTCAACTATAAAGGTCTCATGGGCTACTATGGAGGCCATGGGCCCCGAGTACCTCATGAGGAGCTTTCTGGCCACTGAGACAGAGGATAGGCCCAATCCTGTAATTAGGGATGCAACAGGACTCGGTGAATATTACCTTGTATGATAAGGAAATGATATAGTCCTAGTCAGGTACGTTATATCTCTTGAAGGAAATCCCTTGGTCAGAGTCCGACTGGGATTCCTACCCCGTAGCCTTGCCTCCTCGGTATATAAGGGGAGGTAGGGAGCCCCCTGAGGGTAGAACAGATCTCACTAGAGGAACTCAAAGGCAATACACCACAGCTGAAAGGGTATTACTCACATCGAGGGCCTGAACTAGGATAAATTGTTTCGTGTTCCATTGCAATCCATCAAGTTTAGGTCTCATGAGTAGCCCCATATTATTTTAGCCGATATAAAGCATTGACAATTCGTTTCATGTTCCTTTGCAATCCATCAAGTTTAGGTCTTGCGAATAGCCCCATATAATTGTTGCCAATACAAAGCATCGATAGATCTAGTGACAAAAATCTCAATTCAATCAATCCTTGTAACCCTAAAATCTCGCCCCAAAAAGCTCTTCCCAAGTAAACTCTCGGGATTTGAATTATGAGAAATTGTTGTCCTTTGAAATTCCATGTTCCCTCCCTATCCTCAATTGATCAAATTTGTTTCCAGATCCAAACGCCCTATCCAGTATATATCAATCTTAGCCAACGCCCATCCCTGGAGTTATTAAAATGAGATCAATTCCCAAATACTTCCTAGAGACATCTCTGATCCTGTCATCTTCTAAACCATGTTTGAACGCATTCGGATTTCGTAAGCTTCAAACAAACTATCATGCCCAAACGTTTCCTTTGTGCACTTGGTATTAGTGTGATATCGGAAAATAGTTTTGGCATGCAAATATCCCTTGGAACCTTCTCTTCCTTTGCCATCTTTTTCCATCTTTACTCAAATAAATCCATATTCAAACTTCATTCCAAATGCAGAAGTATAACACCTATATCCTTTCTCTTGAGTTCCTATAGTCCTCATTAATTCAAATATTATAAATCCCGATAGCATATCTCTTCTAAATTTCACCATTTCTTATCTCCTTCTCTGTTTTACACACACAGTACCTCTGATAACATATCTCTTCTAAATTCTCTATGAATTTCTTCCTTGGAAATAACTCTATGAATTCCTCTTCTTTATACCATCTCCTAAATCTATTCAAAATTCAAATCCTACCAAAAAAAGTCATCTACATTTCCCATAATGACCTCTCTGTTGATCTCCTAAAATTTCTGTAAATTTGAATATCGATTTCGAATTCAAACTGTTCCAAGACGCCTTTGAAATTATATGCGTGGATCTAATGACCAAATATTCTTTCTTTGGTTCCCTCTCGAAATTTTCATTCAAAACTCTCCGACAGGTCAGAACAATTTCAGTTGGATAATCTTAGCCCCACTCGCAAAAGTTCCCATGATACGTTGGATACTTATGTGAATTCAAAGCCATTCCAAAAATATCTAATTATTGCAAATGAATTCTTCCCAAGATTCCAAACAGATCATCGTGCATCCAAATATCAAACTCGGATTCAAAATATCCAATTAAATAGTCCTTTTGTTAGTACAAATAAATCTCAAAACAATAATAAATGCTAATGTGCATAATGGGCCCTTCCTTCTTCTTCTTCGGCCCTAGCCATCTCCTCCCTCTATTTCTTTTCCCATCACTCCCGCACTGGGCCAGCCCAGATGCCTCCTCTCTCCATCCTCCTTTCAGCCCATTTGGCCTATCCCCTTCTTCCCCTCCCTCTGTCCCTCCATTGGGCCGCTGCCTCGTCGGCCCAACCCACCATTACTCTAGCTCAGCAACACGACATCCCATTCCCCTCCTCCCTTCCAATAGGCCCATCCCTTTTCTCCCATCTCAACCTCCTGTGCCACAGCAACCATGGCCCATCGGCCTAGCCAATGGCACCTTCCTCTTTCCCCCTGCTCAGCCCACCTAGGTGGCCTAGCCAAACAAGCCAGCCAGATAGGATGCCGCTCGAGCCATGCCACCGTCATGATGTGACGCGGGGGCACTATGCATCGCACGGCCACGTCGCCCCTGCGCACCAAGCTGCACGTGATGCACCACCTCCACTCCAGTGCTCATGCCAAACATGCCGGCCCACATGCCGAGCTCGACCCACGCGTCTTGCCATGACGCGACAAACATGAGGGATGCGCACCCTCTGTTCTTCGCTTTATCATCCTACCAACCCTGTGGGCCCTCGGCAACTTTCCATCCACATTATGCACGTGGGGCCCGTCGCATGGAGAGCGTCGCTGTGCCCGTGTGAATCCCGCTCGTCCAGCACCGGTGTTTGATGTTGCCCGACCATCAGTCGCTCACCACCTTGCCCATCGTACTGCTCTGCACTGGAGCCATAGGGTGAGAGGACGATGTCCATGCCGCCCAGGGACCCGACGACGTCTCCTTTTCCCCTCCATGCCTCCTAGACAAGTGCGGCGAGTGAAGAGTCGCCGTCACATGTGCCTCGCATCCATGTCAAAAGGGCCCTGAGCTCACCCGAGCTGCCGGCATGCCATCTCCATCCCCACTAGCCACAGGCTTCATCACCACTATCCTGCCTATCACCATGCCCCCTCTGGCTCGCTGCTCCTCGCCGTTGTACCAACAGGACTCAAGCCACCATCGGATCCATCACCGTCGCCACGCCGGCACACTAGCGCCTCCCCGCCTTCCCCACCCTAACAAGGCCACCGCTGTGGCTTGAGCACCTCGCACGCGGGCTGACTCCCCAGTCTCCGGCCACCTACGCCGAGGCACCGCTGCCCAAGCCCCTTCCACTGTCATCTGCCGCCCGTCGCCAGCCGACCCATGGATCACGCACTTCCATCCTAAAGAACCGCCACCGTGCCTGGTCAAATCACCAATGATGTGCGTGCTCTTCCTCATCCATCATCGGTCACCTCCGCCACGCGCAACCGGTTGCCCAACCACCATCATCGCAGCCTGTTGCAGCCATGCACCCCTGGCCTCTGCCTCCCAACATGGAGAGCGAAGAGATAAGGGGTAGAGAAAGAAAAAGAAGAGAAGAGAAAAGAGAAAAAGAAGGTGGGACCCACGTCAAAGCCTAGCACTTTGACCACCTCCCTTGGCGCACCGATATGTGGACCCTACCGTGCTTAAAATCTTTTAAAATCCTTTATTTGTGTTAGTGTCACTGACATGCGGGTCTCAAAGCTGACGGACCTTCCGTGTTGGCCCATGGCCTTTGAGGGCTCGGAGCCTAGCCCCCAACATGGGTCAGCCTGCCCATGCCTTCTTTCCAGCCTGTGACCCTTTAGGAAGATGGGCCTCCACTCCTCGGCCCATTGGCCATCACCTGAGCCCACTGGGCCAAGCTCCTCAGCTCTTCCCTGTGGACCGGGCCTCATGGAATCACTGACCAGTGGGCCCCATTTGTCAGTCCAGGATATTCCTTTGGAATATTCCCTATCCATTTTTGTAATTCATATTATATTTCTAGAAATTTATTTAAACTTTAAAAATTCATATCTTACAAACCGTAGCTCCATTTGACTCCATTCAACTTCCATAATTTTTCTAAAATTGAGATCTATCCAATGGCACTATTAGTTTATAATAGTTATTACTTTATTTGTAGGTTTTTGGGTGATTTAGCTATGGAGCGTGTGATTGTTGCTTTGGAATATCAACAAACACTTATTTCTTGAAGATTTGAAGACCTAGAGCAAGGGAAGCCACTCTTCGACCATATTGCTCCTAGTTTATAAATTGTATTGTTTGAAAAATTACATGTTTAGTGTGCACGTTAATTTTGATCAGCCTTGGTCTACAAGCACGACCGACGGACCAACATAGTAGTTGCATTACTTTATGTAGAAATTTGTTAAAACAAACCCTTGTCGCTCCACCCTAGTGATATCATGATATCTATACCCTTTGGGTATGGGTATCAACCAACACCACATCATCATTGTATGTCGATATGGAAAATTGGGTTGTGAAGTGTTTGCGAAAACTGGACTATGGAGTTGGTGGGTTTGAAAAGAGAAAGGAATTTGTGAAAGCTCACGATGTAGCATCTTGCCTATGTTATTCGCATGTAAGGACCAATTTCTTGGAGAATTACATCCGAGCATCTTACAGTACGACCACACGAGTATTGTGGGACACCCCTAGAAGAGTAATGAGTTAGTACATGATTGCCCGTATGCTAGTGGTTGTGGGACACTAGGGATGTAGGAGACGGAGTTACAGATTACAGCGTTTTACAAACTCAGAATAACTTCCTCTATTGTGGCACATGGTACCAGATGAGTAGGTGTAGGAGACATCATCGGTGTTTCTGAGTAGATGAGGGCATTGTGTTGCCTGATGCGTGGTTTGTGGTTGCGGATAAGGTTTTCATGGACTGCCTTAGGAAAGGCCTTGTCACGAACGTTCGATACCGGCCAGTATTCGAGTAGGCTTCGTGTCGTGTGGATAAAGCGTAAATTCTTTGCAGAGTTTAGCTGAATTGTTCGAACAGTTGCGCCCACAGTCAAGGGAGAATGTAAGGTGATTCCCTTAGCGTAGAATTGTTTGCCTGTGCTTTGTGAATGTAATTTGTGGAATAGGAACCATTAGCAAAGTTAGTCTACATGACCGACGGATGGCCTGAGTGGTTTCAAAAGGGCCTATGTGACCCGGGATGTCGAAACGACATCATAGAGTAGGCTTGAGGTGTGGAAGCCGTGTGCAACAGGAAATGGACGGCTTGAGGAGCCAAGGTGTAGAATGTGATGAGCAAAACCATGAGAAGTGGAGAGAACTGATAGAGAGAGTGAAAGAAAAATAATAGAGGAAAAAAGAATAAAATAAATAAGATTAAAATTTGACTTTACTGCTCGAGTTGTTGTAAAGCAGCTCGCGGATGGATCGAGATGAGAAGTCTCCTTCCAAAGGTTTTTGCAAAAATAACCCACACTTAGAGTTTGGAAAATGTTTTACAACAAACAAATTGCAAAATAGTCTTTGTCTCCCTTTGCAGCTTGCATTGTTACATTTCCGTGGTTTGAGGAGTACAAAAGTACTCACCCACCCTGTTGTTGTTGTTTTTGTCCCCATCTGAGTATAGGAAGAAGAAGATGCAGGTTGGAGTTTCATCCCTAGACCCAAGCCGCTGCCTGTGGATTGGTGTTCTAGCTACTCTATGTTTCGCTGCTACCGTTTCTCTGATGAGGCTTGCAATTAAGGGATTACCCGAGGTTGCAATGTAAAGGTATAAATTTATTATTAGCATGTGAAATGATTCATTTTTGTTTCCACTGGTACCAGCATTTGTATCCTGAGACTGGTACCGGCATCGCGGTTCCGCAGGAGACAGTTCACCGTTTTTCCTGCAGCGCACCCTCCTTGGTGCTGTCCATATGGCGGTGACGGGGGGTGTGACAGCTTCTGTGCATGGGAGAAAAAGTAGAGCAGCCGGCCAATCATCCATCAACACCTGTGCACAGCACCCGAGGAGAGCAAACACAAGATGTCACCTCAGTTCAGTTCCCGTGAAGTTCAATTTCAGCGGAATTTGCTACTGCCCCACGTAGAGGTCTACCAGGAAATCAAGCCCTGTGCATTGCTGTGCCTTTATTCATGCGAATCCAAATTCACGTTAAATTGCTACACCCACACGGCCAGCTTACCAGGAAGTTTATTTTGAGATGACCATACTTCGTTTTGTGCACATAGAAATGTACCACAGGTTTGTGTTTCTGCTAGGGTTCCTCAAATTCATACCAACAAATTCAGGATTTTATTCCCAATGTTTAGTTTGAAGTATGACCTACCACTCCTAGATCAAGACATAAGATTCTTGTTATGGCAATTGATGATCCGCTATTTGGATTTGCCATATCGACAAGGTTATATATCCAGATGATTCTAGTACTTCGCTGTGGAGGCCATGAGCCACGGGTACCTCAAGGAAGGCAAATACGGCCACTATGATAGAAGGTAGGCCAGCCCATATAGTTAAGGATATAGTAGAACTCGGCATCATGTAACCTTGTATAGCAAAGGAGGGGATATAGTCCTAGCCAGTTACTCAATGTTCTGATAAGGAAATCCCTTGGTCGTATCTGACTAGAATTCCTACCTTGCAACCTTGCCTCTGTGGTATGTAAGGAGAGGCAAAGAGCCTCCAGGGGAAGAGATCATAGAACCAGCGAAAGCAACACACCACAACTGGAAGTAAGGTATTACCTCACCCTGAGGGCCTAAACCAGTATAAACCTTTGTGACCTTCTGAGTCCATCGAGTTTGGATCCGACGAGTAGCCCTATATTTAATACAACAGATATAAAATATCGACAGTTGGCATGCCAGGTAGGGGATTAGTCAAGATCATTGCCATCAAACCTGATGGATCCAGCCATAGGAGTCGTCGGCATCAACTTCTCCCCCGAACAAGCCATCAAATTCAGGAGCCTCGACTTTGGTTTCGATCTGGTAGGCTAGGGATCAAGCCAGCTTCCTGCCAGTTGGCCTACTCAACGCTGCGGCAGTTTTCAACAATAGGCTTCGACAATACCCAAGATCCAGAAGCCCTAGGGCAACTCTCTTTCCTAGTATTTGACTTGGACATGGCCCTGAGCCTGTCAAGATCGGATCTAGGAGAGACAAGATCGTCAATCCCCCACTCGGACTTGACAATGCCTCGGCCATCTTCAACTCCAATCTAATGTGACAAACCCAATCCTCTAGAATTCGACTCGGATACAGCTCAGAGCCGCTTAGGATCGGGTCTAGAGTGGTTGGGGTCATCATCACATCGCTCCACTACTCGGACTCCGACTCTCAGTCAGAAAGAAGCTCAGGAAGTTTCTCACCTCCATGCGTAGTCTTCATGGCATCCAAGGGTTCTATCCCAAATCAAGATGCGCGCCGACTACATGAACAACAAGAGGAAGAGGCTCACCGACTGCACGAGCAAAAGAAGGAAGAAGATCGACGTCTAAAAGATGAATGGGAGGCTCACAACCACAAGATACGTAAAAATTGGGCAACTGGCACAAAAAGAAATCCTCAAGACTATAGTGGTGACCACGACATCTTCGTCACTCCACAACAGAACATTGTGGCCGCTACAACACTTAAGGATAACCTGCTAAGGAGACCTGTTCACCAAGCAACACCAACTATTGCCTGGATTAAAGCAATGAAAGCAGCAGCAGCAGCGGTGCAAAAACTCCAAGAATCTGGCAACACGTTAATCCCTTCCCACAAGACAACTTCTGATGCCGCGTCTACGGCACGACACCAAACGATGGGGTCCAATCATGGATCATAGGGCCACAACAACGATCACCGGCGATATCAACATGAAGGGCTTGGGGACAACCGTGATGCTCGAGACTGACTATGCTGAGATGTACACCATGACATCAATGCTCGATGCCAAGAACACGAAGAAGATGAACGCCGCAGACTGGAAGACAAACATGAGCACTTTGGCCTCCATCAATCGGAGCCGGGGCCCCCAATCAGACGACAGAGTTCCAGCCTTCACACGTGAGCTACGACAAGTCGACTGCCATCAGGCTTCAAGCCGACTAGGATCGACAAGTACGATGGCAAGACCAATCCGAAGTCCTGGCTAACAGTATACACTCTAGCAATTTGAGCAGCTGGAGGCAACCATAAGGCCATGGAAAATTATCTCCCTGTTGCCCTAGCCAACTCAGCGTGGACGTGGTTAATAGGGCTTCCCAGAGGGTCTATCGGCTACTAGGAGGACCTCCGCGAGCGCTTCATGTCTAATTTCTAGGGCACATACGAAAGGCTGGTATCCGAATGTGATCTATACCAATGTCACCAGAGGAAAAATGAGTCTCTCCGAGACTTCATCAAGTGCTTTTCCAAGAAGAGGAATTCTATCCCCAAGGTAAACAATGAGGTGGTTATTGCTGCCTTCCGCAAGGGAGTTAGAGACACGCCATTCATTGCCAAGTTCACTCGGAAGCCGCCCAACTCCATCAAAGCCCTCTTCGAGATGGCCAATAAATATGTTGATTCAGCTTATGCAGTTGCTAAGGCACTTGATGACAAACCTCGACAAAAGGAATGACGTGAGATGGATGACGCGACCCCATCTAAACCTAGGAACCGCAAGGGCAAGTCGAAGGACATCATGGCTGCAGTCGACTGCAACCAACCATGACCTCCCAAGGCGGATGACTACTAGAAAGTCATGAATGGACCCTGCGCTTTCCACGCAAAGGGGAAGCACATTGCCAAAAATTGTTTCATGCTAAAGAATTTCGTCACCGAGCAAATGTCTACATCTAGTGAATGCAAGGATAAGGACAAGCTGGACTCGGGCCTAGCTGACAACTACCAAGATACCCATGCTGAGATCAACCACATATTCAGAGGGCCATCAGTGTACGAGTCCAAGAGGAAGCAGATGCTGACTGCACGTGAAGTCAACTCGGTTTTAGCCGACAACCGCCCAATATCTACGATGATCCGAGGTCGCAATCATGTTTGACCGCACAGATCACCCCGATCGAGTGGCACACCCAGGACGCTATCCACTTGTCCTGGATCCAGTTATCAAGAATGTCAAGTTGAAGAAAGTTCTAATCGATGACGAGAGCACTCTTAACATTCTTTTCGTCAAGACACTTGACGAGATGAAGATACCTCGATCCGAGTTAAGGCCGAGTACAGCTTCATTCCACGGGGTAATCCCCGGACTCTCTTCAACGCCACTTGGCCAATTACTCCATCGGTCACCTTTGGCACAAGGGATAATTTTCACACAAAGAACATTTGTTTCGAGGTCGCTGATTTCGAGATAGCTTACCATGCTATACTCGGACAACCGGCACTCGCCAAGTTTATGGCAATTCCCTACTAAACCTACATGATGCCGAGAATGCCATAACTAGCAGGAGTACTTTCTCTACACAGTAATGTCAAGCAAGCCTTTACCAGCGACAAGGAGAGTTGCGAGTTGGCACAATCTCACGAAGCCTCAGTTGGACGTAGCAGCATCCGATTAGCGGCAACAACTTCTAGGGAGCACGAGGAAGTCCTAGCACAAAAGGCAGTCAAGTCAAAAATTTCGGCAGAGTCAGAACCAAAGAAGATCCCCCTGGATTCTTCCATCCCACCAAGATGGTGCTTGTTGGGATCGGACTCAACTCCAAATAGGAAGACGAGCTCGTCACCTTCCTCTAGGCGAACAGAGATATATTTGCTTGGAAACCTTCCCACATGCCTGGTGTACCAAGCGAGGTGATCGAGCATTCCCTCAATGTTAAGCTGGATGCCAAACCAGTCAAACACCGACCATGGTGATTTGCACAAGCCTGCAAAGGTGCTGTCCACGAGGATATCACAAAACTCCTGGCAACCTGGTTCATCAAGGAGGTCTACCACCTAGTTTGGGAGGCAAAGCTAGTCTTGGTCTGGAAAAAAAACGGTAAATAGCGCATGTGCATTGACTACACTGAGTTAAACAAGGCGTGTCCCAAAGATCCATTTGTACTACCCAGGATAGATCATGTGATTGATTCAACTGCGGGATGCGAGTTACTCAGCTTTCTCGACTGCTACTCGGGGTACCATCAAATCAGCCTAAAGGAGGAGGATTGCCTGAAGTTCATCACGCCATTTGGTGCATACTACTACATCACTATGCTGTTCGGCTTGAAAAACACTGGTGCAACGTATTAGCACTCCATTCAGCGATGTCTTCACAGTCAACTCGGGTGCAATGTGGAGGTATATGTCGACGACGTGGTTATCAAGACCAAGCTCAAAGGCGATCTCATTGCTCACTTAGAAGAAACTTTCCAAAGCCTTTGACAATTCAAGATGAAGTTGAACCCCGAAAAGTGTCTTCGGAGTATCTTCGGGAAAACTACTCAGTTTTATTGTTTCACATCACGGCATAGAGGCGAACCTAGAAAAGATCAACACAATCATGAACATGGCTCCCCCGACTTGCCAAAAGGATGTATAAAAGCTGACTGGCTGCAAGGTGGCACTCAGCCGATTTGTTTCCTGACTAGGTGAACGGGGTATACCCTTTTTCAAACTCTTGAAGAAAGTTGACAATTTTGAGTGGATGACCGAAGCCCAACAAGCCTTTGAAGACTTCAAGAAATTTCTCACATCACCACCCGTGCTGGTATCACCTATGCCTCAAGAGTCACTCATGCTATACACTACCACAGAGCACACCATTTGGGCCACCATATCAGTGCTGGGTCCCCAATACCCGGCACTGATGAATGGTTCCCTCCCGCCTGCCTCACCCTGCCCCTGCCCACAAATTCCAACTGGCACTGATGAGTATGGTCGGCATTAGTGCCGTTTGGCTACTCCACCTAGCACTGATGAAACTCAAATCAGTGCCGGTGGAGCCGTTGGGTGGCGGTTTTTGGGCGGGAAATCCATTAGTGCCTGTTGGTAGTACCAACCGGCACTGTTGGTTGGGGCCCCCAACCAGCATTGATCCAACCGGCACTGATGGTTGCCCTATAAATATCTGCCACTCCCACCGCCCCTCTCGAGCTGCTATAGCAGAACAGGCAGTTCTACTCATCTAGCTCGAGAGGGGGGCGACATTTTGTCATTTTTTAAATCCTTGGAATTTTGGAAGGTCTTTTTGGTATATTTTGGAAGATAGAGAGGTAAGTACAATTTCCCACTCTTACTCCTTTTATATATCAATGTTGTCAAGTGTTTATTCACAATATTTCTAATGCCCCATAACTAATTACACATCTCGAGCAATATAATAGAAATATAATGGGCTAAATTTTCTGTCCTCTGTGTGTGTTATAATAATTGCAATTAATGTTGTCAAATATTAGATTATTTATTAACAAGATATTTGCAATTAATTTTGTCATTTTTGTGAATCTTGGGATTTTGGATACTCTTTTTGGCTTATTTTGGAAGCTCGAGACGTAATTAAGTACAATTTCCGCACTCTTACTCCTTTTATATATCAATGTTGTGAAGTGTTTATTTACTTTATTTCTTATGCCACGTAAATAATTACACATCTCGAGCAATGTGGTTTGAAAATCAATGGGCTTAATTTTTTGTCCTATGTGTGCATTATAATAATTGCAATTAATGTTGTGAAATATTAGATTATTTATTAACAAGCAATATAATTCTTTTGAAATCGTACAGATGGTTCATCAGTGGATGTACAATTCGAAGCACAACTCCATAGAGTATATTAATGGAGTGGCTACATTTCTAAGCACGGCGAAGGAATTCAGGGTGCGAGAAAATGCCAATTTTATACTATGCCCCTGTATTGATTGCAAGGATGGGAGAGGTCTTTCTATGCAAGAAATTCATGAAGACTTGATGGCACATGGTTTCATGCCTGGCTATACCTATCAGAGCAAACACGGTGAAAATGAGAATGAGACACTTGGTGCGGCGAGTATTGATACGTTGAATGAGGAGGGATGGGAATTTGATGATGATGGTCCATTCCTGTTGGTCAATGACCCCCCCCCCCCCCCCCCCCCGCAGAGATGGTCTAGATTAGATGTTGCGCGACGGGGAGGGTGATGAGTACAAGACCGATGTTAGGGAAAGAGAGATGTTTGACCGCATGCGTAGGGACAATGAGACACCTTTCTTTTCTGGCTACAACAAGACAAAATTGCATGCAGTCCTATCACTACTGCAGTTCAAGGCAAGCAATGGCTGGTCAGACAAAAGCTTCACAAGCTATTGAATCTCTTGGAGATTCTTCCAAAGGATCACGTACGACCGGAGACAACGTACCAGGCCAAGCAAGTAATCTGTCCACTAGGACTAGAAGTTCGGAAGATACACGCATGTCCAAATGACTGCATGCTTTATCGCAAAGAGTATGCAAACCTGAATGCATGCCCGGTGTCTCAGGTATCACGATACAAACACATGGATGGTGTTGATGAAGAGGACATGAGCGAGAAGCACGAGACGCGAATCTCGGCTAAAATGGTGTGCTACACAAGAAATATAAGATGAGTACGGATGGAATGAATCCGTTCGGCGATATGAGGAGTCGTCACAACACCTGGCCAGTGGTGCTTTGTATCTACAACATTCCCTCCTGGCTATGTATGAAGTGAAAGTACATGATGATTCTACTCATTATCCAATGGCCAAGACAACTTGGCAACAATATTGATGTGTACCTGAAGCCATTGGTGGAAGATCTTGTCGAGCTATGGAAAAATGGCATACATGTGTGGGATGTGAACAAAAGGACCTACTTTAATTTGTTTGCAATGTTATTCGTCACTATCAACGATTACCTGACGCTAGGCAACCTCACAGGACAGACCGTGAAAGGAGCCAACGTATGCGTGCAATGCTTGGATGACACTGCGCACCTATGGCTCCCTAACTCAAGAAAAATGGTTTACATGCGTCACCGGAGGTTCCTCCATTCACACCAACCGTACCGCAAGAACAAGAGAGAGTTTGATGGGACTGAGGAAGATGGTATGGCTCCTAAGCATAAAACCAGGTAACAGATATTCCAAAAGGTGAAGTACGTCAAAGTTACCCTTGGCAGGGGATGTTGCCGTGCACCATCACGTGTGGAAGAAGAAATATGTGTTTTGGGACTAGCCATACTGGGTGGATCTAGATGTTCATCATGCGATCGATGTTATGCACGTCGAAAAGAATGTTTGTGACAGCCTTATCGGGATCTTGCTGAACATATCTTGGAAAATAAAGGATACACTCAAGTCAAGGAATGGCCTCAAAATACTTGAGATCAGGGAAGCGTTGCACCCTCAAGAAAAAGGTGGTGGTGGTCACTACCTCCCGGCTGCCTCCTACACCCTTAGTAAGGCTGAGAAAACCAGCTTTTGTGAATGCTTGCATGGAGTCAAGGTACAATCTGGTTGCTCGTCCAACATTAAAACTAAGGTCAATATGAAAGTGAAGAAATTAGTTGGTACGAAGTCACATGATTATCACGTGATGATGACACAAATGCTCCCCATTGCGATAAGAGGTATTTTGCCGGAGAAGGTCCATGGCCCAATAACAAAATTGTGTGCCTTTTTCAGTACTATCTCACAAAAGGTTGTGGATCCTACAACGCTGTAGAAACTTTAGGAAGACATGGTCATTACGCTATGCCAACTAGAGATGTGTTTTCCTCTATCGATTTTCAACTTCGTGGTGCATCTGATCGTTCACCTTGTGAAGAAGATTAGAATCCTAGGCCCCGTGTATATGCACCAAATGTATCCTTTTGAGAGGCTCATGGGGGGTTTTGAAGGGTTTTGTCTGTAACAGGTTGTAACACCCTAAAATTACTTAATTAAATTAATTGTGTGGAAAAAGGAATTTTAGAAATTATTTTAAAAGCCTCAAGGTATGAAAATATTAAAATCAAAGAAAATCTACAACATAAGTTGGCCTGGAGATAATTTTAGAAAATACTTTACTTAATCCTTTACCTCCAGGAATTTTTGGGAATTAATTGAGCAAGGAAAGTATTTTTGGTGAATTAAACAAGCATTTCAGCATTAAAACAAAAGAAAAACCCTTTTAAATCCCTTTCCCTGTTCTTGCGCCGTAATCGGCCTGTTCCTGTTCCCTCCCCGCTGGCTTGCCTTCCCTCTCTCTCTCCCCGCACTCGTGCCTCGGCCCAGCCGGCCTGGAGGCCTTTCCTCGTGGCCACTCACTGATAGGTGGGGCCCATCTGTCAACTTCATCCCCGAGCATGGGACAGAACCCTATTCATCCCTAACTCGGAAGCCACCGCAATCCCGGGAAATCCGGCCAATTCGGTCGCTTTTTCCTTCAATCAATTGAAGGGAAATATTCCCCTTGATCCCGTCCACCGAACCCCTCATCTACCAGGCCAAATCCCCTCTTGTCCGACACGAACCCGTGTTAGGATAAGCGCCGCCGCATTCTTAAGGTTGCGCTGCCGCCATCCCTCTGTAATCGGGGTGGATTTCCCCTCCCCAGGCTATAAATGGTTAGCCCTAGAACTCCGCCGCCGAACCCTAGCCCTAGCCACCCCCGCTGAGCTGCTCTTCGCCATCGCTCACGAGATCAGAAGCTTGTCGCTGCACAGCCGTAGTCCAGCCACCGCTCCCTGTCGTTCCAGCCGCCATCAGCGCTTGCTGTTGCCATCGTCGGGACCACCAGATCGGGGAGGACCCCGGCCGTCCCTTCACAGCCGTCGAAGATCGCCAGAGCATTGCTGTCCGCGATGCCCCGAAGCTAGCCGCTGCTTGGAGCTCGCCGCCAGTCGCTTCCCATCACTGTTCATCACCATTCCTGTCTTATCTCTGCAGTCCCCTCTACCTGTCTTTGCCTTCGCCATGCCTCGCCGTGCTGCCGTTTGCCACCGACCATCGGTTCCCGTGCTGCCGCCGGTCTACCCACGTGGTGGCAATGCCAGCGCCACCTCGGCCTCTCTATCCAACATGGCCGCTGAGTCAGCCCAAGAGGTTTAATCCAATCGGATTCAATCTTAGCCGTTGGATCGTTCTTGATCTAATCCTAGTCGCTTGATCCCGATCTTTTAACTCTCAGCCGTCGGTTTCTGTAGACCGTTTTGGTGAACCTGGTCTACGGTGGACTAGACCCCGGTGACGCAATAAAGTTTCTTTTCCTTTTCAAAATTAATTCAATATTGCGTCATTAATGCTATAATAATTTCTGTAAATGGTTTTAATCGGTTTAAACTTCTAAAATTCATAACTAATTCATCCGAACTCCGTTTGGGGTGATTCAACTTGTAAAATTCATTAAAAATCAAGATCTATCCATTAAAAATATAATATTGTACTATTGATATGTGCTTATGTACTGTTAAACTCATTTTTGTTTGTTGTCTTTAGCCGTTGACGTTCCGGAAGAGTCAGGTTTTCTCGAGGAAAGTTCAGAAGCGCTTGCAGAGTAGCAAGGCAAGTCACATAGATTCCTCAACACCTTTGAGCATATTGTACCTATATTTTAAGATATATTTTTCTTTCAACTATGCATTTATTTTTATAATGCCATTTGGAAGGGAAACATTTATCTTTGACTATGGCCTTATTGATTTGATTACCTGCCATTGTACCTATGGGAGTAATGTGACTAGCTAGCTTTAATTATTGGTTAGCTAGAATAATTCTAGGACCCTACTTAGCCATGCTAGAAACTATAGTATAACTTGTGGGCTATCATTTAAACCTTGATTACGTTATTGAGTTCACATGAAATAATGATTTAGTTCACGACTGTGGTCGTGTAAGGATAATTTAATGGTTCACTAAAACTTGACTAAATGGTGGGTTGTGAGCACCGGGATTGTGAATATTCCTAGTGGTGCTCATGACACTTAAGGACCAGTTCACGGACTACTTGTTCGAAGCAATACCCGTGCTAACCACAAACCAGAATGGGTAATGGCGGGAACTAAAGTGTGATCCGTTCAACTGGAGGCCCCACTGTGTGTTGTTGCTGTGTCAATAAGACCACCATGGCTATGTTAATAAGTCCATGTTTTGGACGTTGGATCGTCTCCCTGTTGGGGGCTGGATCAGCTCGTGCCGGAGATTGGTGGTCTAGCGGGTGGCACTCTTGTTGTGCGGGTTGGTGTCCTGCTCTCTTGCCATTAGGGGAGGCTACATGGTAAAGGAACAATCAGTCAGAAATCAATGTACGCTCGAGATGTTGTATTGATTCAGCACTTGAACATGCCGCGAAGACAAAATCATGCAAGGTTAGAAGCGTGGATCTTGAAGCAACATATGCTTCGTTTCGGTGATTAGTTGAACGTGCATGTGGAGGCCATGGGCCCTGGGTACCTCAGGAAAGGTAATATAGCCACTTGGATAGAGGATGGGATGATCATGTAGTTAGGGATACAGTAGAACTCGGCTTATGTTACATTGCATGATAAGGAAAAGGATGTAGTCCTAGCCGGTTACGATGTGTTCTAGAAGGAAATCCCTTGGCTGAGTCCGATTGGGATTCCTATCTTGTAACATTACCTCCTCAATATATAAGGACAGGCAAGGGGCCCCCTGGGGCAGATCAAGAGACACACCAAAAACACCTCAAAGGCAATACACAATAGTTGGAAGTAGGGTATTACCTCACCTTGAGGGCCTGAACCAGTATAAACTCATTTTGTGTTCCTTTGCATCCATCAAGTTTAGGTCTTGCGAATAGCCTCATATAATTATTGTCGATACAAAGCATCGACAGTTGGCGTGCCAGATAGGGGCATCGTCAAGAACATCATCAACAAGCCTGATGCATCTAAACACTAGAGTCGACAACATCAACTTCACCCCAGACAAGCCATCAGCTTGGGGAGCCTTGACTTCATTGCCGACAATCTCAGACTCGGACTCGACAACACCGCAGCTATCTTAAACTCAAGTCCGATGTGGCAGAACCAATCATCTAGAATAAGACTCGGATACGGCCCAAAGCCGCTTGAGATTGGATCCAAGGAGGTTGGGGTTGTCATCGCACCATTGAACTACTCTAACTCTAACACCCAGTCGGACAGTAGCTCAGGGAGCTTTTCTCCACCACGTGAAGTTTATATGGTGTCAAAGGGATCAACCCCAGGGCAAGACGCATGCTGACTACGTGACCAGCAAGAGGAGGAGGCTCGCCGACTACGTGAGCAACAGGAGGAAGACGTGCAACGCTTACAAGCTGAGTGCGAGACTCACAACGACAAACTGCGCAGGGCTGGGCGGACTGCCTAACAAGAAATCCTCCAGACCAGGGTAGGTGATCATGACGTCTTTTTGACTCCACAACAGAATGTTGTGGCCACAGCCACACTATTGGACACCCTACAGCTAGGGCCTGATCACCAAGGTACCCTGACTATCGCAAGAATCAAAGTAATGATAACCGCTACCGCCTGTCAACAACAACTGCTATCTGGAGATAGATTCATACCATCTAACAAAGCCACTTCAGATGCTACAACTTCATTGGCCTCAGCATGATGCCGAGCAGCCGGCTCTGGTCAGCACCACTCGGAGTCCCACCACACATCACTCGGTCATCACAACGATGATCGATGGTGGTACCATCACAATGAGCGACGAGATAACCAAGATGCTCTGGGACGACTATGACGGTATCTCCGCCACAACATTAATGCTTAGCACCAAGAACGCGAGGAAGATGGATGTCGCTGGCTTGAAGACGAGCATGAATGCTTCAGTCTCCACCATGAGCAATTTCATTGCCGCAGTCAAAGCCGAATCCCCCACCCAAATGAAGGAGTTCCAGCCTTCACTCACAAATTACAACAAGTCGACTGGCCATCCAGCTTCAAGCTAACTGGTATTGAGAAGTACGATGGCAAGACCAACCTGGAATCATGGCTGAGCATGTACACCTTGGCAATCCATGCGGCTGGAGGCGACCACAAGGCCATGGCAAACTATCTACTAGTCGCCCTGGCTGACTCAGCACGAACGTGGCTAAGAGGACTTCCCAGGCGGTCTATTGGCTCCTAGGGGGAACTCCGTGAGCGATTCATGGCCAACTTCCAAGGAACCTATGAGAGGCCTTCTTCTGAGTACGATCTATACCAGTGCCATCAAACGAAAAATGAGTCTCTCTGTGACTTCATCAAGCGCTTTTCTGAGAAGAGGAACTCAATCCCCAAAATCAAGGACGAGGTTGTCATCACTGCCTTTCGCAAGGGAGTCAAGGACACCCCGTTCATCGCCAAATTCACTCGGAAGCCCCCCAACTCCATCAAAGCTCTGTTCGACATGGCAAACAAGTACACTGATTCAGCCAACGCCGTCACCGAAGCACTCGACGACAAGAAGAAGCCCTGACAGAAGGAACGACATGACACCGATGATATGGCCCCGTCCAAGGCTGGGAACCGCAAGCGCAAGTTGGAGGACGTTGTGGCAACTGTCGAACACAACCGACCACGACCACCAAAGAACGGCCATGCCCTTTCCATCCAAAGGGGAAACACGTGGCCAAGAACTGCTTCATGCTCAAAAAGTTTGTTTCCGAGCAAACATCAGCATACAGCGAACAGAAAGACAAAGACAAGCTAGGACTCAGGCACAGCCGGCGACTACCAAGATCCCTAGGCTAAGCTCAATCACATATTTGGAGGGCCATCAGCATACGAGTCCAAGCGTAAACAGAAGCTAACCACCCGAGACGTGAACTCGGTCTCTACTAATGCCCCCAAGTATCTGCGCTAGTCAGAGATGGCAATCACGTTAGACCGCGTGGATCACCCTGATCGAGCAACACATCCAGGATGCTACCCACTCGTCCTAGACCCGGTTAGCAGAAGCATTAAGTTGAAGAAGGTTCTTATCGACGGAGGAAGTGCACTCAATATTCTTTTTGCCAAAACGCTTAACAAGATGAAGATACCTTGATCAGAGTTGTGGCAGAGTACAGCTCCCTTCCATGGGGTAATCCCTGGCCTCTCTTCAACTCCACTCGGACAGATTACTTTGCCAGTCACCTTTGGCACGCAGGAAAACTTTCGCACAGAAAACATCTGCTTCGAGGTAGCCGACTTCGAGATTGCCTACCATGCCATACACGGATGGCCAGCACTTGCCAAATTCATGGCGGTACCCCATTACACGTACATGATGCTCATGATGCTTGGACTAGCAGGAGTTCTCTCTCTACACAGCGATGTCAAGCAAACCTTCACCTGCAACAAGGAGAGTTGCGAGCTGGCCTAGTCATACAAAGCAGCAGTCAGACGAAACAATATTCGAGTAGCCGCAACAACTTCAAAGGAGGACAACCAAGTCCCGACAAGAAAGGCAGCCAAGTCTGGAATTTCAGCGGACTTAGAGACAAAAAATATCCCCTTGGACCCTTCCAACCCCACCAAGACTACACTTGTCGGGACTGGACTCGACCCCACATAGGAAGACAAGCTCGTCATCATCCTCTAGGCGAACAAGGATATATTTGCTTGGAAGCCTTCCAACATGCTTGGCGTACCTAGGGAGGTGATCGAGCATTCCTTAAACGTCAAGCCAGACGCCAAACTAGTCAAACAACAACTACGGTGCTTCGCACAAGACCGCAAAGATACTATCCATGAGGAGATAACCAAGCTCCTGGCAGCCGGGTTCATCAAGGAGGTCTACCACCCAAATTGGCTAGCAAACACAGTACTGGTTCGGAAGAAGAACGGAAAATGGCGCATGTGCGTCGATTATACTGACTTAAACAAGGCATGTTCCAAAGATTCATTTGGTCTACCCAGGATAGATTAGGTGGTCGATTCAACGGCGGGATACGACCTACTCAGCTTTCTCGATTGCTATTTGGGATACCATCAAATAAGCCTAAAAGAGGAGGACTGCCTGAAGACTTCTTTTATCACGGCGTTTGGTGCATACGGCTATATCACTATGCCGATCAGGTTGAAAAATGCTGGCGCAATGTATCAAGGTGCCATTCAGCGGTGTCTTCACACAACTCGAGCGCAACGTGGAAGCGTATGTCGATGATGTGGTAATCAAGACAAAATTCAAGGAAGATCTCATGGCCAACTTAGAAGAAACTTTTCATAGCCTTCGAAGATTCAAGATGAAGTTGAACCTAGAAAAGTGCGTCTTCAGAGTACTTTTGGGAAAAATACTCGGTTTCATTGTCTCACACCGTGGCATGGAGGCAAACCAGGAGAAAATCAACGCAATCATGAACATGGCTCCACCGACTAGCCAGAAGGACATACAGAAGCTAACCAGCTGCATGGTGGCACTCAGCTGATTTGTTTCCTGACTTGGTGAACGGGGCATGCCCTTTTTCAAGCTACAAATGAAGATTGACAATTTTCAATGGATGCAAGAAGCCCAACATGCCTTTGAAGACTTCAAAAAGTTCCTTACATCACCACCAGTGTTGGCATCACCATTACTACTCAGGGAGTTAGCATGGTCCTGGTGGTTGAGCAGGAAGAGCCAGGACATATACAAAAAGTTCAAAGGCCAGTCTACTTTGTTAGTGAATTCCTAGGTGAATCCAAGATGCGATAACCCCATGTCCAGAAGCTACTATATTCATTACTCATAACTGTCCGAAAGTTGGTGCACTATTTTCAGTCGCATCAAGTCACAATTGTCACATCATTTCCACTAGAGGATGTTCTATATAATCACAAAGCCACTAGCAGAATCGCTAAATGGACACTTGAGTTGATGGCGTTCGACATTGTTTTTCAACTATGGACAGCAATCAAATCTCAAGCTCTTGCCAACTTTGTGCCTGAGTGGACGAAAGTTCAGATGGCTAAACCTGCGGAGAAGCTCGAATACTGGACAATGTACTTCGATGGTTCTCGGATCGGTGGAGTAGGAGCTGGCATCATTCTAACGTCCCCCAATGGAGAAAAACTCAAATACGTCCTTCAAATACACTTTCTAGCATCTTACAATGTTGCTGAGTACGAAGCACTCATCCACAGGTTCTGCATTGCCATATCGCTCTATATCCGATGACTAGTGGTCACGGGGATTCCCAACTCGTGGTGAACCAAGTCATGAAAGACTAGATGTGCCAGGAAGCCAACATGGCGGCATACTGTCAAGAAGTACGAAAGCTGGAGAACAAGTTTGGCGGGCTAGAAATCACACATGTTTTGCACCAATACAATGAAGCCGTAGATGGTCCCGACTGGAACTTTTGTCTAGCAATTACTGGAGCCATCAGTCAAAAAAAGCCTGATCCTGTACGGTCGAGGGTTGAACTTACCCTAGAACCAAGGGAAGTGCTAATTATTTCTCAAGACTGACAGACTCCAATCATCCAATTCCTATTGGAAGACAAGCTCCTAGAGGACCGTGGCAAAGGCAAGCGAGTCAAATGTCGAAGCAAATGCATTCTCATAGTCGAAGAAGACCTTTATCGTCGAAGCGCATCCAGAGTCCTCATGCACTGCATCACGCATGAGGAGGGCAAGCAGATTCTACAATCAATCCATTCAGACATTTGTGGCAACCATGCCACATCAAGGGCATTAGTCGAAAAGGCTTACAGGCAAGGTTTCTTCTGGCCGACTGCAGTTACCGACACCAAGGACATAGTTCGGACATGCGAGGGATGCCAATTCTTTGCTCGGCAAACACACCTACCATCTCAAGAGTTACAAATAATCCCAATATGTTGGCCCTTTGCAATCTGGGGGCTCGACATGGTCGGGCCATTCAAAAAAGCGCCAGGAGGATTCACACACTTGTTTGTCGCAGTGGACAAGTTTACAAAGTGGATTGAGGCAAAACCTGTTGCTACCATCACTATGGCCAGGACAAAAGGCTTCATCATGGGTATTATTTACCGGTTTGGAGTTCCCAACCGCATCATAACGGACAACGGCACTCAGTTTACTGGCGACATCTTTCAAGATTTCTGTGACAAATTTAGCATCAAGATCTGTTATGCTTCCATGGCAAATCCTTGGAGCAATGGGCAGGTCGAGCGCACAAATGGCATGGTCTACAAGGTATCAAGACTAGGGTGTTTGATCGACTATGACCATACGCAGGGCGGTGGGTGCAAGGACTCCCATCTATTCTCTAGTCTCTACGAACCACGGTCAGTCGGGCAACAGGGCAATCCCCTTTTTTCCTAGTCTACGGTGACGAGGCTATGTTACCAACCGAGCTGTAGTTCAGTTCTCCGCGAGTTCGGGCCTACTTAGAAGACAAGTCAAACGAAGACCGACTGGTCGAGCTCGATCAGTTGGAAGAAGCAAGGGACATCGCAACTATACAGTCAGCCAGATATCTATACAGTCAGCCAGATATCTTCAAGGCCTGCGTCGTTATCACAGTCATAATGTTTGTGACTGTGTCTTTTTGGTGGGAGATCTCGTTTTGCGAAAAATACAAACCACCAAGGATAGGCACAAATTATCTCCCTTGTGGAAGGGGCCGTTCATTATTGCTGAGGTGACATGTCTGGGTGCTTTCCGACTGAAGACAGAAGACGACTTCCTAATCAACAACTCATGGAACATAGAACAACTACGTATTTTCTATACCTGAGCATTGTACTTGACTTATATATATATATATAAAGGTTTTTACTCTGACTCACTACAACATTTGTTTCAACCGAGTAGTGAGTCAGGGGCTACATGATGATAACACATCTTTTGTTATTGCTAGAGTTTGAGTATGTTTTATTTAAGTCATGAAGTTTTATAACGATCACGCTAACTCTTGCTGAGTATAGGTGTTGATGCTTTGTATCGGCAATAATTATATGGGGCTATTTGTGAGACCTAAACTTGATGGATTGCGAAGGAACACGAAACAATTTATCCTGGTTCAGGCCCTCAAGGTGAGGTAATACCCTACTTCCAGCTGTTGTATATTGCCTTTGAGGTTTCTCTGGTGAAATTGTGGTGTCTTCTCCGGTGAGATCGTTCTGCCCCAAGGGGCTTCTTGCCTCTCCTTATATACAGAGGAGGCAAGGTTACAAGTTTGGAATCCAAGTCGCACATGACCAAGGGATTTCCTTCTAAGAATACAATGTACCTAGCTAGGACAATTCCCTTTCCATTGTCGTGAAAGGTTATATATGCCAAGTCCTATTGTATCCGTAATTACAGGATTAGGCTCATCCTCTATCTGAGTGGCCACAAAGCTTCCCATGAGGTACTTGGGGCTCATGGCCTCCACAGTAGCCCTTGAGACCTTCATAGTTGAGTCACAGCTGTTGCCGAGTGCTCATCCTCCCGAGTACCCAATGTCCGAGTACTCCTTCTCCAAGTCCTGCTTCATATCAGCTGACAATGAGGCTATGAAGGGCTTCATAGAAAAATATGAACTGTGTGCACCGAATAGGCGCACGTATTAGGTGTAGCCCCTGACTTTGTGCTTAATTGTGAAACAATTAAACATAAAGTGAAAGATCTTTAACCTTTAAGTCTTTCCCGAGTGGTATATTCTTTAGAAATTGGACTCTTCGGCATCATATCAACTGAAAATATTTTTGCTTAATGGCATTTAGTCTAAGCATGCAAGCCGAGTACCACTTCATTGATTCTAATCCAATATGGATTCTACATCCGACGCCTGCTCGACGAAGCTGGCGCTCCTAGAGAGGAAGAAGTGCCTCCAGCCCAAGGAGCTTATCAACTGGCACCCCGCCATTGGTGAGTCGATCCCCTCTCTAGGTCCCCACGAACTTGTGGTTTTTGCCTCTTTCTTCAACCGTGGATTTGCTCTTCCGCATCTGATTTCCTCCATGGTCTTCTCGATTATGACAAGATCAAGCTCATCCACCTCAACCCCAACTCTATCCTCCAAATCTCCATTTTCATGACTCTTTGTGAAACTTTCTTGGGATAGATCCCCATTTCAACCTCTTTTGTTTCCTTTTCCATGTCAAGCCACAACCCTCCAAATCCAAAATCCAGGTGATAGGGGAATGTAGGATCGACTCATACTAAGATAGGCAATCAGAGGGGGGGAGGGGGTGAATGATTGCATAAGTCAAAAATAAAATTTAACACTTTTCCCTAATCACAAAACCTGAAAAACCGCGTTTTCAGAATCTGGACAAAACACCATTTTGTCACTAATTAGATTGTATCCAAAGATCCGTAACTCCGATCGACATGGAATTTTGACAGAATAAACCAGACAAAATTTTCAAACAAACCCAACTAGAATCACATCAATCGGACTTCTGGATCTCAAGATATTAACGAAACAAAATTACTGAATAGAAGGTTGACGAAAATTAATTAAGCCCTAATTAATGATTAAATGAGATCCGAAATAATTAACCAACCAAACTTTTCAGAACACTAGAAAAACACCCTAGCTAGATTTTGGATCAAAGAAACCAACCCAAATCTCAGAGAAAAACAAATCAATCTAAAATCGATCGCTAGGCATGCACAAAGGTGAACGAGAAAAAGGGATTAATTACCACACTAATCTTCCATAAACTTTACCTTTATTACCAAGATTGTGCTTACAAGATGTTTCTCCAAAACCTCCAAAAGATTTCTCCACGAAATCACCAAAACTCTAGATTAGAACTCTAATCTAGAAACAAATTCGCTCTCTAAATATCCCTCCAGAAAATCTCATCCACAAACTAACAGCGAGTCACTATTTATAGAACCAAATCCCCTTCGTGGGCCATCTCGCGCGCCTCCGCTGCTCACGGCCACATGCCTACTTGCAGTGCTGTCCTTGCATGCATGCATGCATGTCGCATGCTACAGTACCACATGATACTGTAGCACCATGTCATGTATTCCTTTTTTTTCGTGATTTTTCCGACGTTTACACACTGCCTTGTGAAGCTTATTCTGAATATCTTCCCACACGGTTTTTATCCACCGTGTATCACCTTGTGTCCCACCTTGTCACCCGACATCCTTGACCGTTCTGGACCTAAACTCCTCCCTGAGTTTAGTCCCGATCCCACCGCTGACCAAGGATGACCCCAAGTACCTACACACAGATAGACCAAGCACACCGTTTTCGAGCACAGATATTCGTAACCTGATCCACGTCAGTCATACATAAGCTTGTCACACTTTCCAATGCCAAGTTCTTAAGTCACACTTTCCAATGCCAAGTTCATAAATTACAAAATAAGCCAATTTTTCAGCACATGATTTCAGGGAAGCAGGCCTTCAACTCCGCAATGAGATGAAGAAGGCTTACTTGCATGTTCCCCTGAAGACCTCGCTCAAGGGATGGCACCAGGAGTGGTTTTACTTCTCTAACCTCGAGCCCTCCTTGCCGTCCTTCAGCAAAAATCCTCCTACGTTACTGGAGAGCTAGACTGCTATGCTGTTGCAGGCTGAGATGGTCCAGGTGCAACTGCTGCTGGAGAAGATAGACACCTTGAAGGACAAGGGGCTGACTGGGCCCTGGGTGGCCAGGACCTTCCAAAATCATTGGATTCAATCCTTGAAGGCCAAAATTCCCCTCGGCTATGATTATCAGAGGAAGAAGGATCAAACTCGAGAGTGTACTAACTTCGTCAACAAGGATGTCATCATCGACACCTTGCTTGGTTACTTCATCAATGGAGTTGTCGAGACTCTAGATGCCGAGAGAGCCCCCAAGCCATACTACAAAGACAGGCCCCAGCCAGTGGTAATATCTCGCTTTCTCATTGTCTTGGATGCTTGTCTGCAATGAGTGGCATGAACATTGTCCAATTGAATTTTCCTTGATACATGACGTTTGCAGGAATTCGCCGAGTTCACCTTGAACACTCCCAGCCGGCTGGCTAGTGAGTTTAGAAAATGGCCGGTCAGCCCCTCAGCAGTCCAACCTAGCCCCAAGAGGGTTGGAAAGCAACTCATGACAGACCAGGCCAAGAGAAAGAGCATGCCAAGTGAGGCATCAGGTGGTCCGATGATTAAAGACCCCAGCAGCACAGCCCCAGGACCGACCAGCCCTAGGACTGTACCACCGACAAATCCTTCGCCCTAGTCGACTACGCCTAGTGTGACACCGACTGGGCCGAGTTCTGCACCACTAAGTAGGCCTTCTGGCCCCTCGCTGACTACCTCCACCCCTGGCACACAGGGGTGGAGATTCAAGACTTCCAAATAGTTTAAAATCCTCAATCTTCAAGAATTATTGCGACGTGTTGCAATATCTTGATTGTAGTGTGATCTTGCAGGAAGCCAAGTGACGCTGATCCTAAAGGGACAGCACCACCATCCCCCAAGTTGCCTCCGTCCCGACTGAGGCCGAACCCATAGAGCCCTGGCACGAGCAGAGTGCCGTCCCAGTCCTCGACGTTGAGACAATCCACTCGGCCAGGCCAAAAACTTCACCTAGTCGGGATACCGCAGCTGAAGTCCCAATCACTGAGCCCTTCGAAGGGCCAGCACCAGCAGTAGATCCAAGACCCAGAATTCCCTCTCCTCTACTCTCCTCATCCTCGGAGGACAATGAACTCCCTAGGCTTGAAGCTCCTCCACCAAACTTCCCCCGGGTGTTCTATTGGGTCACACCGAAGGGAGATGAGCAAACCTTTGAGCTGAACGAGGAAGTTGCCCAGAGGGAGAAAGTCAAGCTGATGGAGGCCGCCATCTCTGTGTCAAGGAGCATCCAGGTACATGATCCGACCATCTGTGTCAGCGGTTCTTCCAAATTTTTGTTGTTGTAGCTTGCCTTGTCTGACTATGACATGACTCGTGTAGCAAGTAGTTGATCGATCTAAGAGGATGGGTAAGGTTCTTGCCCAACTCGCTCAACACAACCAGCTCTAGGCCACCAAGGGTGAGCTGGAGAGAACTAGAAAGGAGAGGGAAGATTGGCTAAAGGACTCGGTGAACAAGCTCCAGGACAAGAACTGGGAGAAAATAGGGACCATCGGAGGTATGTTTTCTTTTTGACTGAGTAACTCCAGACAACCTTATTTGTGTTCTTGATCTTCAACTTTGTTCGGCTGTAGCTCTAGAGACAAATCTAAACAATCAGTCCCTTGAGATTGAACGCCTAAAGAAAGAGCTAAAGGAGCTCAAGAAGGAAAAGTCCAAGGTCAACACTGAGTACACAAGTAAGATGATTATATGCTCTTGTACTCTGCCTGACTAGTTATCCGAATTTGCTGATGCTTCTTTTCTGTGTGAGCAGCCTTGAAAGCCAATTCGCAGATCCAATTCGGTGCCTTTACCGAGGAGATAAAAGTGATAAAGGAATCACAGACTTTATTGGATATCATGCAGCCAGGCCTAGCCGGACCCAGCTCTAGTTCCATCTCCCTTGTGGCACAACGTCTTGAAGAGGCTCCTGCCTTTCTGAAGAAGTACACTTCTGAGCATGCCACCGTGGGTATCGCCCAAGTACTGACCATGATGAAGTCTCTCTACCCCTGGGTAGATATTGAGGCAATCGGCGAGGGCTTTGCAGAGGGCACAACCCCATAGGAGGGCTTGGAGTTAGTCAACCAGGTTAGGCCTACCACTGAGGTAATCGCCGAAGGTCTGCCATTGTAATCATGAACCTTTTAAGTAGTCGGTGTTTGAGGAGGACAAAAACAATGTCAAAATATTGTAAATGCTTTTGGTATTTGTTGTTATATCTTGCTGAGTATGTGATCTTATCTTAGTCATCATTAGTTTTATCCGACTAGCCAGTTTATGCCGAGTGGTTTGAGATCAACTTTAAAGAGCATTCACCCTATGGTACTACATGTCACGCCCAGAAATTTAGCCAATTTCCAAACTATTTTGTGTATTAAAATCCCTATCCAGGAATCAAGCCAGGGTACACAAAATGACAAATCAATAAACAGTTCCAAACATAAATAAAGCGTAAATACTTATAGAAGAGGCACTTAGTCCTCACACGGAAGAAAACAGCAGCGGAAAGGCGAAACTAGTATGTCTTCAGCTCCACACCGCAGGCAAGCTCAACTGGGGTACAAGCCAAGGTCTTCACTTCTGAAAAGGGGGAATATAGCAAGGCTGAGTACCACCCACCGTACTCAGTAAGCCACACCAATGTTGCATTTGTGCACGGGATTTCAAAGAGAGGCTAGTGGCTCATTTGCATAAAAGCAGTTGTAAACAGTAGTAGTTCGCAAACAGTAAAAAGGTTGATTAATTTAACAATATTAATTCTCCACCGATTAACGTTACACCACATTAACTAGGCCCAACCATTCCCAACTGATTGATGTTACACCACGTCAACTAGTCTCCACTGATGAACGCTACACCACGTTCACCAGACTCCTCCGATTACCATTACACCACGTTAACTGGACTCCACTGATTAACGTTACACCATGTTAACCAGTCTCCACTGAACAACATTACACCACGTTGACTAGTTTTTCCCGATCAACGCTACACCACGTTGACTAGGCCGCGTTGATGAACGTTACACCACATCCAGCAGGCGTCACTGATGAGCGTTACACCACGCTCACCAGTCTCCACCGATTAGCGTTACACCACGCTAACCGGCCACCCCCGGTCAACTCAACCACGTCGACCGGACTCAACACCTTCCACAACACCAGTTTCATAAAGCCAGATTAATTATCTAAAGGTGAGACTAATCACGGTGAGTCTTGGCCAATGTGCCCATCTCTAGCCAAGTCATCCAATGAGACCTAAGCTAGTCAAATTATCACCCAAGGTTATCAAGGAATGGATAACAAATAAACAAGGTCTCGAGTAAGTGGATAGGTTATCCCATATTCTATGTAATTGGCAAAACATGCAATTTATTTATAAATTATAAAATGTTTCATAAAGTAGGTTTAACATGCTCAAGGATGAATGTGTGACTTGCCTTGCCACCAAACATCTTCGATTGCTCTTTCGAACTCTTTCGTAGACTTCGCGGTCCTCTAAAACGGCGATTATACGCGACTACACGCAAAACAATAAAAACCCTAAGAAACTCCACATAAACAGTACATACAAATTACATAAACAAGTAAAGCATGATTTTAGATAAATTTAGGAAGAAGAACGGGTTGAAACCGAGTTCGGATGGAAAAGATATGGCTTCCGGAATATTGAATTTGGAATAAATCCGAAAAGAATTGGAAAAGAATATTCTCGAGAATATTCTCTCGGAATTAATTAGAAGAATTATTTTTGAATGGATAAATGAGTGGGACCCACTGTCATGGACACAGATCCTGAGGATTAGGTCCATGGACCGAAGGAAAAAGAGGAGGTGGTGGACTGGAGTGATGTGTCTACCTCGTGGACGGAGCAATGACGTCGCTATTGAGGTGGATATCGATGTGGCACGAAAGGTGAGATGGCGATGAGGTAGATCGATGATGAGGAAATCAGTACTGAGGTGACAGTCGAGATAGACTAGCTAGGATTGACGTGGCATCGGATTTAGACGTGTGGATCCAACGGTGGAGACTCAACCTGGACAATCCGTTGGTTGCGATCGACTTGGTATTTTATGTGGATCGGTCGGTTCGAAATAGGTCTCGAAGGATCAATGATCGGGATGGCTTGAAGACATATACGCCGGGATCACAGGGGAGGGGCAGATGCTGGGGTCCGTGAAACAGTGGCACGCTGAGGGGCCAAAACAAGCTCGGCCGTCCAAGGCGCAACACAGGAGACATGCCGGAGTGGCGACCGGGGAGAGCGATGCGACGGTAGCGATTGATGGTGCCACGGCGGCGATGCGTCGGCGAGCTGAGACCGACGAGAGATGAGAAATACGACGACAACGGCGGCATGCCAGCGAAACGACGATGGCTCATGACGGCGGCGTTCGACGACTAGACGATGGCGGCGCACGGGAAATGGCGTGGCCAGGGACTGGGAACAGCGGGTGGCGGCGCCGAGGAGGAGACGATGATGGCGGGACCAATGACGCTACGGCACGACAAACCGGCGATGACCAAGATGCACAGAGGTAACGAGGATGACGGGAGACGATGAGGGCTACGAAGCGACGAGAACGATGGCAACTCGGCCGCGAGGATGGAGGGTGGCATCCGGCAGGCAGGATGGCTATCGGCACAGCCGACGTGGTTACGTCGACGACAGACAGGGGCGGCGGCTCCCGGGGCTAGGGAAGGAACGGGGGGCCGAGGGAGGAAGAGAGGAAGAGGGGCGGCGAAGGACACAGAGCAGGCGGTAGGCTAGCACAAGGCACAGAGCAGGCGGCAGAGCAGGCAGCTCAGGTGTTGGGCGGCGTGGTAGGCGCACGGGGCAAGGGCAACGACACTAGCGACGGCTTGGCAGAGAGGACGACCACGACAGCGATGCGTCGGCCGGCGAGCTGGGAAGAACAGAGGGTGTTGGGAACATACGACAACAGCGACGACCAACAAAAAGGGAGGGCAGGTAGGGCGACGTGGTGCTCACCAATGGCTGGCAAAAATGACGACGCTGACAGCGGCTTGAGGGGCAGGTGACGGCAACGGCGGTCCACGGCGTGACGACGGCGACGACCGCCCGGCAACGGCGGCGGCGATGACCTCCGACGGCTACGAGCCGTGGCGCCCGGGGCGAGGAGCAGAAGAGGCGGCGGCTGGAGGCGCTGGGCTTCGGGACGACCGGGGGAGGGTGCTCCCGCGGTGCTCGGGGGCGATGGAGAGGCGGCGGTGCGATAGGAGGCAAGCGGTGGCTTCCTGGGATGGCGGTGCACTGGAACAGAGCGGCGGCGGCGACTGCTCGGTAACGGCGGCTTGGGGCAGAGCCGGGCTACGGCGGCACGGCCCAAGGGGCTACAGACACCGGCGGCGAGGAGGCGCAGGCGTCGGCGGTGAGGCCAGGCGGCGGCGACTACCTGGAGGCAGAGCAGGGCGGCGGCGAGCTCGGCTAGATGAGGGAAAACGGAGAGGGAGGCAAGGAGGTTCCATTTACGAGCGCGGCGAGGCGAAGACGTGGCCGGGCGAGGTGCGACATGCTGAGAAAAGCGGCGGCGCGTGGGAGCGTGGGCGCTGACCGGGTCTGGGGCGGCGCAGAGGCAGGCGAGCTCGGCGCGGGCCGAGGGAGGCGGCGGTAGGTTGGCGTAGGCCGGGGGGGGGGGGGGGGGAAGCGAGGGAGCAGGCAGAGCAGGCCGGGGCGCAGCCCAGGGCCGCGGCGGCTCGGCGCTGGAGAGAGAGAGAGAGATAAGAAGATGAACAGGAGAGGGAGTACCAGAAAGGAGGAGAGAAAAAATAAAAGAAGGAAAATTGGAAGGAAAATAAAGAAAAGAGAAAAGAAGGAGAAAAATGTGGGGATTTTTGGGGATTTCTCTGGAGATTCTCCAAATTTAGAATTTAAATTTTAGAACTTCGAGAAGTATCAGGAATATCGGAAATTGGGGAATTGTTCGGAATTTTGGAGGATTGCGAACGTCGGCGTATATATATTTGGAAAAATCGGAGACATCGAAATACTTTTGGGACTCCACATATTTTTTCGAATCGAGGAGATTCGCCGGAATTTTTGGAACTCTCCAAGCATAAGAATATTTTGGGAATTTCAAGGATATTGGAAGGAGTTAGCAGGAATATTCCGAAATCAGGAAAAATTGGAAATATTTACGGAATCAGGAACTTGGGAAAAGTAGAGGATATTTTGCGTCGACCGAGAAATTAGGATATTAAAGGAATATATTTCATAGAGTTTGGGAAATGGAATAAATGAACGTCCAAAATATGGGGAATATTTTGGGAGTCGAGAACGGTAGAGGGAATAGTTTAGGAAACATTCGATCGCTTAGAAATATTGGTATATTTTGAGAATCGGAATGTCGAGGAGGTTTTAGGGTTCCAGGAGTGACAAGAAACCCTAGAAGAGAAGGAAGTCAGAGTTCACAATGAACGGAGAGACTTCAAAGGACTGAACCGGAACGACCCGAACAGGGAAAAAGACAGGGGTTTTATTATAGATTTATCTAATTATAAAAATGATCTTGGTCCCATTAAAATTAATTCTGGAGCTCCAAAAATTCCAAAAAAATTTCAGAGAGTTTATTAAATCATGGGGAATTTACCAGAAATAAATGCCACCACGAAACAGATAGAGTTTAATATTATAAATACTTAAATGCTTAAAATATTCCAACAAAAACCCTGGGAATATAAAAGCATCCAAGAATTTAATTAAAATTTTCAACTTGGGATTTTTAATATTGGAAATTTCAAAATTTTATTCAAACACGTTTCTCAAACAAAAATTTTCTAGCATATTCTTGTATTCGATTTACCCAAAAACAATTTTTAATTAAAGCGATTTTTAGTGCGTGACACTATACTCGGTAGAGCTTAGCATAATCGTTATAAAACTTCATGACTTAGACAAAACAAGTTCAGACTTTATAAATAACAAAAGACATGTTGTCATCATGTAGCCCCCAACCTACTACTCGGTTGAAACAGCTGGCATAGTGAGTTAGAGTAAGAAACATTGTTTATATATATAAAAGGAGTACAATACTTAGGTATAGAAAAGACGTAGCTGTTCTATGTTCAATGAGTTGTTGACTAGGACGCAGTCTTTTGTCTTCAGCCGGTAGGCACCCGGAGGTGTCACCTCAGTGATAATGAACGGCCACTACCATAAGGGAGACAGTTTGTGCCTGTCTTTGGTGGTTTGAATTTTTCTCAAAACGAGATCACCCACCGAAAGGGTGTGGCCATGAACATTACTACTGTGATAACAACGTAGCCCTTGAAGATACCTTGTCGACTAGATAGTTACGATGTCCCTTACTTCTTCCAACTGTTCTAACTCGACCAGTCGGTCTTTGTTTGACTTATCTTCTGAGTGAGCCAAAACTCACAGAGAGCCGAACTCCAACTCGGTTGGTAACATAGCCTCGGCACCATAGAATTGGAAGAAACAGGATTGCCCTGTTGCCCGACTAACTACGGTTTGTAAAGACTAGAGAATGGATGGGAGCTCTTGCACCCACTGCCTTGCATATGGTTGTAGTCGATTGAAAACTTTAGCCTTGATAACTTGTAAAACCATGCCGTTTGCATACTCAACTTGCCCATTGCTCCGTGGGTGTGCCATAGAAGCATAACAAATCTTGATACCAAAATCGTCACAGAAATCTTGAAAAACGCCGCTACTGAACTGAGTGCCATTATCCGTTATAATGCGGTTGGGAACTCCAAATCGGTTTATAATACTCATGATGAAGTCTTTTGCCCTTGCCGCTGTTATGGTAGCGACAGGTTTTGTCTCAATTCACTTTGTGAACTTATCCACTACGACAAACAAGTGTGTGAACCCTCCTGGCACTTTTTTGAACAGCCCGGCCATGTCAATCCCCCAAACTGCAAAGGGCCAAGATATTGAAATTGTTTGTAATTCTTGAGCTGGTAGATGTGTTTGCCGAGCAAAGAACTGGCATCCCTCGCTTGTCCGAACTATGTCTTTGGCGTCAGTAACTGCAGTCGGCCAGAAGAATCCTTGCCTGTAAGCCTTTCCGACTAATGTCCTTGATGCAGCATGGTTGCCACAGATGCTCGAGTAGATAGATTGCAGAATCTGCTTGCCCTCCTCTAGTCTGCTTCCGAGTGAATTTAGAGATGAATGGGGTATCCTTCACTTCCTTGTGGAAAGCTCAATGACGTCCTCGTCCTTGATCTTGGGTATTGAGTTCCTCTTCTCGGAGAACCGCTTGATGAAGTCGCGTCGAGACTTGTTCTTTCTCTAGTGGCACTAATACAGATCGTACTCAGAAGATGGCCTCTCGTATGTTCCTTGGAAGTTTATGATGAAGCGTTCACGGTGTTTCCCCTAGGAGCCAATTGACCGCCTGGAAGGCCCCGTCAGCCATGTCCTTGCTGAGTTGGCCAAGGCGACTGGCAGGTAGTTAGCCATGGCCTTGTGATCGCTTGGTGCTCGTATCACCAAGGTGTACACGGTCAGCCAGGACATCGGGTTGGTCTTCCCATCGTACTTCTCTATTCCAATTGGCTTGAAGCCGGATGGCCAGTCAACTTGTTGTAGCTCGTGGGTGAACGCTGGAACTCCTTCGTCTTGGTGAGGGCTCTGACTCTGACTGCGCCAATAAAACCGCTCATGGTGGAGGCCGAAGTGCTCATGCTCATCTTCGAGTCGGCGACGTTCATCCTCCTCACGTTCCCAATGCTGAGCATTGATGTCATGGCAGAGGTCTCGCCATAGTCGTCCTCGGGCGTTATGGTTGTCAAGGCGCTCCTCGTGGTGATCTCGCCGTCGGTCGTTGTTTCGGTTGCTGAGAGACGTATGGTGGGAGTTCGAGTGATACTGACTTGAACCTGCTGCTCGACATCGTGCTGAGGCAGATGAGATTGCTACATCTGAAGCCGTCTTATTTAACGGTATGAGTGTGTCTCCAGACAGCTGTCATTGTTGACATGCTGCAGCGGTGACCATTGCCTTGATCCTTGCAATAGTCAGGGTAGCCAGGTGGTTAGGCCTGAACTGCAAGGTGGCAAGTAGTGTGGCAGTGGCCACGACGTTCTACTGTGGGGTCATAAAGACGTCATGATCGCCCACTCGGGTTTGGAGAATCTCTTGCTGAGCAGTCCGCCCAGCCTTGCGCAAATTGTCGTTGCGGGTGTCACACCCGGAGTTGGAGTAATCTAGGGGGGTGATTACAATTCCAACCTCCCTAGATCCAATCTCGAACGGCTCTAGGCCGGGGGGATTGGTTCTACGACATCGGATTGAGATTGAAAATATTTGCGGCATTGCCAAGTCCGCACGGGAGATTGATGATCTCCTCCTCCTATAGCCCGATCTCGGCTGGCTTAGGGCTGAGTCCGAGTTGAACATCGGGAAAAAGAGTTGTCCCTGGGCTCGTGGGTCTTGGAAATCGCCACAGCAAGTCGCCAAAGATGGCTGCAACAAGTCGTCTAGGAATTAGCCGAGGTACACAAATCGACAATTTGATAAACATAACCAAAAACATAATAACAATAAATACTTACAGAAGTGGCACTTAGTCCTCACATAGAAGAAAACTGCAGCGGAACGGCAACTAGCGTAGCTTCAGCACCAAGCCATAGGCGGCTCAACTGGGGTATAAGCCCAAACACCAAACTTCTCCTCCTCACAAAGCTTCACTCTGATGATTGTAATATAGCAAGACTGAGTACCACCCACCGTACTCAACAAGCCACACTAGGAATGCAAAATAATGCAACATGATTTCAAAGGATAGGCATAGTATGACTTATTTGCATAAACGGCATATTCAACATTTGCATTTAAAAGCACTTTAAAACAGTATAGTTTAATTACTAATCTGTAACATACCCAAATTTTGATTTTTGAAACTTTAACCGAAATAAATTAATAAAAAGATCTCGAAGGTAGAATCCTATAGTTTCTAAGCAAGGGAGCAAAATGAGAGGAAGACTGACTAGTGTAAATCTAAAAAGGGGTATGCTAAAACTTTTATAGTCAAATTTTCAAATTACTCAAAAACTCACCCTAGGTGAAAATATAAAATACAAGAGAATATAAAACACGGCATAGGAATCCATACTACAAATTCCTAAAACCTTCCTTAGGTCAATTGAAAATGGAAGTAATACATATTCAATTGTGCATAAAAAGTTTTGACTAAGTTAAGAGGCTTAAGGGTTGGGTGCATAAAAATCTTAAGAGTTATATTACAAAAATAGAGAATGCAATATGACTAAAAGTGTATAAATAAAAGTGTAACCTAGAAATGTGGAGAGAAATAAAATCATTACCATTTCATGTGCACGCCTTCTTTTGATTTTTTTGGATCTTAAAGTGCATTTTCATAATAGCAAGCATATGCATTTGTATAGCCTAAAGAATTTCTAAAAATGATTGGATTAACATAAAATCATGGAGAAATTCCTATGAGCACTACACAACATAATTGATTCACTGTAAATTTTTCATGATTTTATTACTTCAATAAAACTCCCAATTCAGCAAAACTAGGAAGCTAGCTAAAATAAATTGGTTTACTTCTTAAATTTACCAAATAAAAATAAAGAATAATCAGGCAGTATCCTTCTACCAAAATGTTTACCAAGATGTACCTCTCAACCAGAAAATTTAGTTTAATTTAATCATCAAGGAAACCACATAAAATGTTGAGAGCAAAGCCTAGGGGATAAATTGGATTGCAGAAAACTGTGTCACAATACCTATTTCACTTTTTTGCCACATTAAAACTATAAGGCCTCTCGCTTTGGAATTTGGCAGGTTAGTAAAACACATATCCCTCTTCTCACAGTAATTTTGCCAACCCTAGAAACATTTTGTAACTAGGTGAAATCACATGTGGAAGACAGCTAACTAGCACAGCTTTCCACACTTAGCTTCTAGAGGACTTCTCTCCCATAATTCACTTCCATGTGGGACCCACAAGACCCTGGCCCAGTTGTAAGCCTCAGCACTGGTTGGGACAGTGTGCATCACCAAGATTTCTACCCATCCTCCTCCTTTCTTCCTAGGACATCACTACATGGACCCACTATTTAGTGTCTAGACATAGCCTAAACTATGTGACACAAGATTTCTTGCAAAATGGGACCCACCAAGGCCACAAACATGTCATTCCCTCCTTCCTCTTGCCCTCTCAGGGTACCCAGCAACCTAGATTAGCACAGCACTAGGTTGCATCGACCATTTCGCCCCAAACCTCACCAATAGTCTCCTTCCCTTCCTCTTCACGTTCCCACTGAGAAAACCGACGAAATACCTAGGATCACCAGCGGCGAAGTCATCTTCTCTACTGCCGATAGTGTTCGATCACGCCCGATGCAACTCCGGTGAGCCCCATCCCCCCTCAACCTTGGGAACATGATCCCTACCTTCTAATCATTCCATTTTCATACCCAGTTGCCCTAGGTTTGCTGGTTGAAGTCACCGTGCCGCTGCCGTCCTTGCTCACTGCTCCGCTGGACCGCCGCCGTTACACCGTCGCCATTTCGGCCGATACAGGACACTGCAAGCCGAGCCATCACGCCAATGTCGTCGCCTCGCCTCCAGGAGCCCGCCGACCGAAGGAATCAAGCAGTAGTGCCACGAAGCCTGAGATCAGCCATTGTCTTCCCCGGCTCCGGTCTAAGTCGCCACCGTCGATTTCGCCATCCTCGGTAGGTCTCGGTTCAATTCTTTACACAGGAGCCATCCCTGGGAAGCCTATAACCTTGTAGACATTTTACCTCGCCCGCAGAACTAGTACTTAAAATATCTCAAAAGAAATATAAAATATAAAGGTACATGAAAACTCTACAAATTTTAGCCACTTCATATTAATCTCAACTTTGGTAAATCAAGAGTTGAGAAATCCACAAAATATGGGACTTTTTTGTGGGAAACTAAAACCTGGTTAAATTTATACTAAAGGCACTTTTATAAATTGTAGCATAGATAAATACTTTAGTTAGTATATAAACTATATTAACTTCTAAAATCTATAGACAGATCATATGAGCTTCAGAAATAATGAAACCAATTTAATTAGCCTCATAATATTTTGCTTCCATTTGTGAAAACAAAGAATTAACAAAAATTGGTACACAAGACACCTTTAGGGTTATAAAATACATAAGTGTTTTGTATCGGATATAAAAGGGAAAACAAATTCTAAAAATCATAGATACTCTGTTTTTAACTCTAGAGGAATTATACCCAAATGGAAATCAGTTCATAGCACATCCTTCCCTAAATAAATAGAGTTAGATTTCATAAAAACTTAGTCCTAGAACACATATACTAAATACACAGATAAATACCATATATAGGCCTAGGATTTACAAAATTCATATCTTCTAAAAAAAGTTAATAAAATAGAATTTTCTTCACAATAATTCATCTAAGACCAGCACCCAACCACAGTATAAATTCCACTCAAAATAGAGTAATTTGAACATTTAATGTTATTTCGTAATTAAACGTATTCACGTGTAAAAGCTCTAAATACAATATTTTTCCAACTACCAAGGGATAAATTAGAATCTATTGCACCACAGTTCTTTGAAAACAATACCTTTAAAACTGAAGATAAGAATTTGACAAAACTACCTCTTAAGTTAACCATAAAATCCATCTAGAGTGCAAACACCCTATTTCACGTGTATAGCTTCTAGAATTTATATCTCCAAAACACCAAGTAGTAAAATAGAACTTCCTTTACTAGAATTGAACCAAAACTAATACCTATACACTGTATAAGGGTCACACTTGACAAAAACACCTCATAAAGTATCTCTTAAATTTATATAGAGTACAAATGCCGTAGCAGGTATATAGAACTTGTAAAATTCATAACTCCCAAATGAAAAGCGATAAAATAGAAATTCCTTCACCTAAATTCACCTTAGATCAGTAGCAACCTACTGTAAAAACCTCATGCATATTAGAGCATTTTTGTATTTTTCGCATTATTTGCTATTTACTCGATCGTACATTAAATTCCTTTCTAGAGGACGAGTTCGAGGTCGGTAAGGGAGTGAAGTGAAGGTTGCTCTAGGTATTCAAGAGTAAGGCAAGTATTCTCCCCTCCTCTTTGACCAAGTTGAATCCTATGATTTGGGGAATGAAATGTGTTGTTTATAAAATGGCATGCATATTTGTGAATAACGATATTTACATTGTGGTAATTGGTAGTTATGACCTATTTGTTGCATTATCCACCTTGAAACCTTGTACTCCTTGCTATTTGTAGCCCTAGTGATGGTTAGAGCACTTCACTTGTGCTCAAATGGGTTTATACTTGCTTATTATGCTTTTATATGCTTAGCCATGCTTAGAAACATGCTAATAAATATAATGGTCACCTTATATTTGTTAAAATGGGAATTGTACAACTTCTGGACAAAGGTGAAGCCTCTGGTTATTTCTGAACTAAAATGATAGAAAATATGATTTTAGACTTGGGCGGCAAGTGGTGTGTATATGGAGTAGTTGCACACCGATAGGGGGAGTGTTCACCTGAGTCGATTAAGGACCGAACTCTATGTCACCCTCTATTGTTTGCCATACAACCCATGTGCCAGAATGGGATAGCCTTAGCTCATTAAGTTGTCCAATGTTTAGCCTTGCACATGGTAGGCCTAAGTAGTATGGGTTAGGTCGTTCTACTAGCTCATAGGAACTACCTAACGGCCCGTAATGGTATTAGGCGTCTAAGTCTGTCCAATACAACGGTATAGTGCCTCGTGGGGAAATAGAGGGCTTACTTTGTTTACCGCCATGGCGCTAGGTTAAGGAGTGGGCCCGCCACCTAGCGACATCGGGGTAGCCCCTCGGTGTGGATTCCCGCTTGCCGTCGCTGGTGCAAGGCTAGGTATTGAATAATGTAAAGGCTATGTTGTGACCTCTAGACCGCACTCAACATGTAGAGTGTGGTAGCGCTTTGGCCAGCACAAGACAAACTAGAGAATTCACATCATGTAGGTAAAGTTATACAAACTCTGCAGAGTCAGAACTAATCGGTTAGCCGTGCTCGCGGTCATGAGTGACATAGTGACGTGTTATGAGTATAGTTTTGTGCTTTACAAATGTGTTAATGAAATTAGGATATGAATTGGTGATTTTTGATAATTATGATGCTTACGATGACTTGTTGCCAGGGAGGGCAGCAAGTAAAATGATGATGTTATGTTGATAACTTTATTTACTTACTGTAGATGTTTACTATTTTATTAAAAACCATTGTAAATGATTATGAACTAAAATTTGCTTTACGCAAAACTGAACCTACAGATAGCATTTCCTTGACTTATAACTTGCATGTAGTGGTTTTAGCATTGACCTTACCAATACATTATTTCGATAATGAACTGACCCTTGCTTTATTCTATGTTGCTGTTAGTGATATGCCCTAGAGGCAACATGGAGATGTTATATATATCACATGCTATGTTTATAATGTATTGATTTGTTTCTTGAAATAGACATTATCATTGTTGATCAATGAGTACGTGACTTATTCATGAGACTCTTAATGTCAAATATTGCTATTTCTAAATGATCCCTGATTATATATCATATGAGGAACAAATATGATTCTAACATCAGCATATTTATTGATTGATGATCATGTCTCATGGATCATGGTATGGAGATACCAAATCGATAATATGGACATATGTTAGTGAACATATATTGGATAGACCCGCCATGAGATACTGTAAAGATTTCATGTGTCATTAGTTAGTCTCAAGTAGTGTTTATGTAGAGTCCTTAGACTTGAGATCATCATGGTTCCCAACATACGTAGTAGCTTATTTTGGGACTACTAAACACTACTCCGTAACTGGGTAGTCATTAAAGTAGTCTTCAGGTTTGCTATGAAACATGTAGTGGGATATGAATGATCAAGATAGAATTTGCCCCTCCTTACGGAAGAGATATCTTTGGGCCCCTCAATGTAATGGATTATGGAAGTGCATGGCCATGCTAGGGTGATTGAGGTGTCAATCACAAATTTGTAATCCATCACAGGATCAAGAGAGTGATTGAGCTATTAAGAGGATGACACAAGTCTCGCCTTGAGCTCAATCGATATCATGAGGCAAAGAGATTTGTACATGAGGACATTTCAGGTTCAGCCAATATGATCTTTACGTATATTTCAGGGTTAATATGCCTTGCTAGAGGCCGCTATTAACAGGGTGACCAGAAAGGCGTTTCCGGGTCACGACAAAATATACGTGAACCTACAGGGTCGCACACTTAACGGGCTGGAACACTTATTCGAATGTGATTTGAATATGGGCTTGATTCGGATAGAGATCCGAGTGGACTCTTACTGGGCCTCGGTCCACGAGGTCCGAGTGAGGAGGTCTATATATAGGGAGGCGAGGGGCTGAGGGTACGTACGTTTTCTATAGACCTCGGGCTAAACCCTAGCCACCACCTTCCAAGCCAAACCCTAGCCGCTCACGAGTGCTAGTACACTCGCAATCGGCGCTCCAGCCCCGGACATGTGGATACCAGTAGAGGCGCTGCTCGTTGCGGCGTTGATCGGCCGGAGATTGACTACTTCCACTACTACCTCGACGCGCGCGTGGTTGGACCCGCTTCTCCAACCCTTCTTCTGCTGCACTGCGCGTCTAGTGGTAATGATCCATGATCCCTTTCTTGCATGATGTCCTGGTGTGCGTGGTAGAAAATTTTGTTTTCTGCTATCGTAGCCTACGCATACTCCTACAGTTGCTACTTTAGACTTGTTGCAGGTGATGAGTTGAATAGGATGAGTGCTATGAGATCCGTTGCTTCTTCAGGAATGGTTCTAACAGGGGCCAACCCCTAGTTGGTTGCTTGTGGGTATGGGTAGATAAGCTTCCATTGAACCGTATTACTTGGCAGGTCGGGCTATGTAAACGCTGACTTGTAGATTCAATTTATTTACTTGTATACCCTATTATTGCATACCATTGCTTGAGATGAACATGTGAGACTAGTGGTTTTCCTGAGAGCTAGTCGAACACAAGTATGAGCTTGAAATAATTGAGATATTTACTTAATAGCCGATGTAGATCGAGTCCTCTATGATATGTAGTCTCTTGGTCGCCACCATTGTGTGGTTTGACGGGCATATCTCGGGGAGGACCGGTGGATGCTATTCTGCTGAGTATCTCATTTACTTCGGGTTTAGCGCCATGAGTTTGTAACCTATTTGTAGTTCACGACGTCAAGTCTGCTTTGAGGTGTGGTGGTTACAGTATTTATTTGGTTTTATTTGAGACCCCCACCACTCCAATAGTTAGCGTTGACGTGGCGAGTTACAAATAACGGTACAAGTCTCAGGGTGGCCCTCGACAGCGGTGGTATCAGAGCCAAGATGACTATAGGAGTCCCTTAAGATGGTCGTTTAGATTGGTTTCTAAAAATATTTTGAGAACTTTGTTCTCAGCTATAAATTATTTATGAAAACCGATCAAAATTTTAAATCTCATCCCTCTCTAGGAACTACTCTCCTCTACATCTATATTTTGATTTTGATCCTTGTTCTTGCTCTATAGGACCGGAAGTTTTGAGAAATGTTATTTCTGTAAAAATATGTTTGAAAAACCTTAATAATCACCATTAACCAGTACCAAAGTGTTTACAAAGTTTTTCAAAGTTCCTTTGTAAATTTCTCCCAAGAACTAGAACGACATTGCAAAAATTTCGAGTTTGAAATGGCCTATAAGCGTAGGTTTTGAAAATGGGACACCAAGTTAAAATTTGATAGACATGTTAGGTTGTAACCCTCCACCATGGTACTTCTGTACCAAAAGTGAATCTTGCGTGATTTTAACCTTCTCCTATCCCAGCATTTCAAAATTTACCAAAAGACCTAGAATGGATAGTTCGGGGCAGTTTGGAGGTTGTTGTGCTTTGACCACTAGATTGCTTGCTTAGATGGACCTTCAAAAACTCATATAGCTTCTGGACCTAGTTATCTTCATGTCATTGGAATTGGAATGGATTTAAACCGCTTAAAACTTGTCTAAAAATTCAAATACTAGTAGTTGCATATGTTCTGAAATCAGTAGTCAGCATGTTTCATAATTTTGTGCAGGATAGACCATACATGCTAAAATTCTGAAATTTTAACAGTAGCTTGTAGACATCTCCAGTAGATCTCATGAATTTTTATGGAAGTTTTGGGTCAATGCATCATGGCTAGAAAATCTATCTAAGATGTATACTTATATTCTGAAAACTGCAGATAACCTATTTGATAATTTTGTGTAGCCCAAACCATAAATGATAATATCATGATTTTTAGTCAGTAGCTCATATACTCATCAGGGAAGTCTCATAAATTATCTGAAAATTTTCGAACCAGTATATTGAGAGATAAAAATTTAACGAGAGCACTTAACAATCTGTTTCAGAACTGCATCATAGGTCTTGTTCAGTTTCTACAGAAAAATCCACTTGAGCTAAAAATCCAAACTTCCACAGAACAAAGTACATTTCACCAGCAACGCAAGTATAAAAGTTTTTTTATATAATTTCTTTCACCTCTTTAGCTTGGCCCATAGGTTATATTTTCAGCATATGAACAAGTAGGACAGAAGCGAACATCTAGTTTGTATATCCTCTCCCTACCAACTCATATGGCCAAAATTTTTTAAATTTTAAGGGGGGTAGTATACAATGCTAGAAGTTAATCATGTAAGGTTTTGTAACTGTTACATGCCTAAAGCATGCCTAGACTAAAATTGACATATAATAGAAGTGTTGTGCCAAGGTTATACTCATCCCCATTATAGTACCTAAGAATTGCCTTAGCCTCCATAAATGAATACTAATCTTGTCATCACCTTGCCCTATAAATCTTTCTAAGAAATATTAAGGGACAATACCTGAACCTATAGGTGGTAGAGCTCGTTAAACTAACGTCATCCCCGGTGGATACTTTTTTGCATGGCCAAAATAAACTTGAAATTTCTAGGGCCTATAAGTTTTGCTAGCATGTCATACCTAAAGAAAAATAGAAACTTAGGGTTGTGATCAAACCAAGATTGTTTACAACACAAGATTCTAAATTCCTAGCCTCAAATAGTTGAGGTGCAAAATTGCTCGTGATTAGATAGAATTTGAAAATCAATAAATAATGTAATGCCTTTGATAATGGATGAAACAAACATGAATGTGCTAGGGAAATAATAATGAGGACTAGCAGTGAGCTAATGCTTATATTCCTAATGTGGCACCCACCAAACTTAGCAACTACTACTAGATAACGTAAATACAAAAATCTTGGTCCAAGTATAGGAGACTCACAAACCATAGTATCTAGTGAACCAAATAGAGAAAAACTAGCAGACTTTGTTTAGTCACCCAACCAAATATGGACACCGTAAATCATGTACTTTCTCGAACAACATGTACTCGTTTAATTAGAAATTTGAAAATTTATGTTTGATGTCCTAAATAAAAACCAAATAGATTTTAAGTAATCAAAGTAGAGTTCAGTTAATCACATTACCTCGTAGCAGCCTTTACCACACTCAAAAATCTTTGGAAATTGATAAAAACTCCAGTGAAAACATACTAACCATCCGAAGTACAAACAAATCCAAGGTTGTTAATAGAACTTAATGTATAGTAGAGCCCACAACTCCACTTTTAGATGATAAATCTATCATTTACTTAAATATTGCAAACATCGCAGGAAATTGGCCTTGACTTACCCCACCTTGATTCAAGGAAAATATGAAAGCAATTCAAGTATAGTTAGAGCCACATTAGGTCTTTGAGAATTAATTTTACAAAAGTAATGAACCTGATTTGTCTGAAATACACTAGCACCTAATATAGTTCCCACAGTAAGAAGTTTTCATCCACCAAGACCTGTCCTATTGCCTTTGAGCACAACAATGTGTCCATACCACACTGACCATCCTCCCCATGGAAGTGACAAACATAATGTTTTTTATTAAAAAGAACTACAGACATGGCACCGTAAACAACTTCCCATCTATCAGTTTCCAAAACAGTATAGTAAACCAAAACCTACATTACCTCGTCCTCTTTACCCAATTGGACCCGAATCTTGGGGATGAGATTAATTTTTAGAGGGGTAGAGCTGTATCATACCCAAATTTTGACTTTTAAAATTTTAACCGAAATAAATTAATAAAAAGATCTAGAAGGTAGAATCCTATATTTTCTAAGCAAGGGAGCAAAATGAGAGGTAGACTGACTAGTGAATCTAAAAAGGGGTATGTTAAAACTTTTATAGTCAAATTTTCAAATTACTCAAAAACTTACCCAAGGTGAAAATATAAAAATGCAAGAGAATATAAAACACGGCATAGGAATCCATACTACAAATTCCTAAAACATTCCTTAGGTCAATTGAAAATGGAAGTAATACATATTCAATTGTGCATAAAATTTTTTGACTAAGTTAAGATGCTTAAGGGTTGGGTGCATAAAAATCTTAAGAGTTATATTACAAAAATAGAGAATGCATTATGACTAAAAGTGTATAAATAAAAGTGTAACATAGAAATGTGGAGATAAATAAAATCATTACCATTTCATGTGCATGTCTTCTTTTGATTGTTTTTGAATCTTAAAATGCATTTTCATAATAGGATGCATATGCATTTGTATAGCATAAGGAATTTTTAAAAATGATTGGATTAACATAAAATCATGGAAAAATTCCTATGAGCACTACACAACATAATTGATTCACTGTAAGTTTTTCATGATTTTATTACTTCAATAAATACTTCAATAAAATCTCCCAATTCAGCAAAACTAGGAAGCTAGCTAAAATAAATTGGTTTATTTCTTAAATTTACCAAATAAAAATAAAGACTAATCAGGCAATGTCCTTCTACCAAAATGTGTACCAAGATGTACCTCTCAACCAGAAAATTTAATTTAATTTAATCATGCAGGAAACCACATATAATGTTGAGAGCAAAGCCTAGGGGATAAATTGGATTGCAGAAAACTGTGTCACAATACCCATTTCACCTTTTAGCCACATTAAAACTATAAGGCCTCTCGCTTTGGAATTTGGCAGGTTAGTAAAACACATATCCATCTTCTCACAGTAATTTTGCCAACCCTAGGAACATATTGTAACTAGGTGAAATCACATGTGGAAGACAGCTAACTAGCACACCTTTCCACACTTAGCTTCTAGAGGACTTCTCTCTGATAATTCACTGCCATGTGGGACCCACAAGACCCTGGCCCACTTGTAAACCTCAGCACTGCTTGGGACAGTGTGCTTCACCAAGATTCCTATCCATCCTCCTCCTTTCTTCCTAGAACATCACTACATGGACCCATTATTTAGTGTCCACACCTAGCCTAAACTATGTGACACAAGATTTCTTGCAAAATGGGACCCACCAAGGCCACTGTAGAGGTAGAAGCACCTCAGCATTCATGACAAACATGTCATTCCCTCCTTCCTCTTCCCCTCTCAGCATACAGAGCGACCTAGATAAGCACAGCACTACGGAGCGTCGACCATTTCACCCCAAACCTCACCAACAGAGTCTCCTTCCCTTTCTCTTCACGTTCCCACCAAGAAAACCGACGAAATACCCTAGGATCACCGGCGGTGAAGTCATCTTCTCTGCTGCCGATAGTGTTCGATCATGATTGATGCAACTCCAGTGAGCCCAATCCCCTCTCAACATCAAGAACATGATCCCTACCTTCTAATCATTCCATTTTTGTACCCTGTTGCCCTAGGTTTGTTGGTTGAAGTCGCCGTGCCGCTGCCGTCCTTGCTCTCTGCTCCGCTAGACCGCCGCCGTGACACCGTCACCGTTTCGGCCGATCCAAGACTCCGCAAGCCGAGCCATCGCGCCAACGTCTTCACCTCGCCTCCAGGAGCCCGCCGACCGAAGGAATCAGGTAGTAGTGCCGCGAAGCCCGAGATCAGCCATCATCTTCCTCGGCTCCGGTCTAAGTTGCCGCCGTCGATTTTGCCATCCTCGGTAGGTCTCGGTTCAATTCTTTGCATAGGAGCCATTCCTGGGAAGCCTATAACCTTGTAGACACTTTACCTCGGCGGCAGATCGACTGGAGCGAGCCGCCGCCGCCAAGCCGTCTTCGACATTGCTACTGCCACACAGACCTCACCGACCTCGTCAAACCCCACGATGAGAACCCAGGCACCTATTGGACACACATACATGCATTGGGTATGCCAGCTTAAGTCCATCAAGCAGTTCACCTTGTCGACCCAAAAGCAGCCACCATTGGAGCTCGCCGTCGGCGAGATTCCGATCACCCCAACTAGCAAGACGACCACCCATGGCTTCGTCATAAACTCCTCTATCTTTCCTCTGTTGGCCACGACGCTAGCCGTACAGCTGTTCGCTGCCGGCGCCGGCGAACATCACCGCCGCCCAGCCACCCAGGTCATCCCTCTGCTTTGTCTCACTAACACGCGGGACCCACTCATCAGCACAGGATTAGCGGGTGAGGACCATAGTGCAAAGAAGTTAAAACTTATTAGACTAACTAGTACTTGTATTATTCACTGACATGTGGACCCAAGTACCAAGCCGTAAATACTAAGAGTTTCTTGGACTCTTAAACAAAACCATGTCTCACACTTGGAGGGAGTGCGGGTTGATTTCTCAGATCTCCTAGGGACCTTTGCGCATATTCCCTGTCACTGACCGGTGGACCCATGCAATATAAAATCTGAAAAATATTAAGAAAAGGAATAATGCATTATTTGTTCAACTGAAAAATATGAAAACTTGCAAAATCCATAACTAATTCAATTTAACTCCAAATTGGATGAAACAAAATTTGTTGGAATCACAAAATTGTAAACTTTATTTCTATAGATTAAAATCTAAAAGAACTAGTACTTAAAATACCTAAAAATTAATATAAAATATAAAGGTACATGAAAACTCTACAAATTTTAGCCACTTCATATTAATCTCAACTTTGGTAAATCAAGATTTGACAAATCCACAAAATATGGAACTTTTCTGTGGGAAACTAAAACCTGGTTAAATTTATACTAAAAGCACTTCTAAATTGGAGCATAGATAAATACTTTAGTTAGTATATAAAAATGTATTAACAAAAATTTAATTAGACAGATCATATGAGCTTCAAAAATAATGAAACCAATTTAATTAGCCTCATAATATTTTGCTTCCATTTCTAAAAACAAAGAATTAACAAAAATTGGTACACAAGACATGTGGAGGCCATGCGCCCTAGGTACTACAAGCATATGAGCCACTCAGACAGAGAATGGGCCTAGCCTTGTAATTAGAGATATGGTAGATCCCGGCAGACTTTGCCTTGTACGATAAGGAATATACAGTCCTAGTCGGGCAAGTTATATATCTAAGAGGAGATCCCTTGGCTGTAATTCGGCTGGGACTCCTACCTTATACCTCTGTCCCCCAGTATATAAGGGGAGGCAGGGCGCCCCTTGAGGGCATAAGCTCATAGAAGCAAAGATACATCCTCAAAGGAATACACCATAATTGGATGTAGGGTATTACCTCACATTGAGGGCCTCAACCAGTATAAACCTTCCCGTGTTCCTTTGCAATCTACCGAGTTTCGATCCGATGAGTAGCCCTATATTCATATTGCCGGTGTAAAACATCGACAGTTGGCGCGCCAGGTAGGGGCTTCGGTGAGATCAACCTCAAGCTCGACAGATTCGACATCTGGAGTCGACGGCAGCGGATTCTCCCCTAGAGACACGATTACATTTGGAAGCCTCGACTTCATCGTCGACCAGCTTGGCAACCTCACCTTGGCAGAGTCAGACCAGATCCGATCGGCCGAGGAACTAGCCGACTCAGCGCCAGTCGGCCCGCACAACACCGCAGCAACCCTCGTCGATTTGCTGCAGCAATCTTCTACTTCCCCGGGTCTCGGGACAACTCTCTCCTTCGGCGTTCGACTCGGACTCGGCCTTGAGCCGCCCCGGGTTGGGCTAGGAAGGGGAGAGATCATCAATCTCCCATGCAGACTCAGCGACGCCGCGGACATCTAAAATCTACATCACACAAGGCAGACCCGATCCTCCATGGTTCAGTTCGGACACGGCTCAGAGTCGCTCCAGATCGGATCTAGGGAGGTCGGAGTCATCATCACCCTGATGAACTACTCGGATTTTGACTCCAAGTCAGACAACTGTTCGAACACCAGTTCGAACACCAGTCTGGCAAGTTTCCTTCTGCCTCGAGAAATCTTCATAGCTTCAATCCCTCCACAGGAGGTGCGCCGAGTACAAGAGCAACAAGAAGAGGAGGCACGCCGACTGCGACAACAGGAGCAGGCCGAATGCGAGGCTCACAACGACGAGCTACGCAGGGCTGGGCGAACCGCTCAGCAACAAATCCTCCAAACCCGATTTGCGACCACAGATGTCTTCGTTACTTCGCTCAACAGAACATCGTGCCGCAAATCTACTGGATACACTCATTCGCCGATCACAAGCCACCCCGACGATCGCAAGGGATAAAAGCCATGCTCACCACTGCACTGCAGTGTCAACACAGTATCCACGGTCGGGCGAAACACTCATGTCGATCTAACTGGTCGGCATCTCCAATGGCAGTCTCATCCGCCTCAAAGCGACGCTGAACCAAAGCGTCGGCTCTAGTCGACTGCACACGGAGTCACGCCAAACGTCACTCGCGGGGCAACCTCAACAACTACCGCGGTGTCGAAGCGACCATTCAAGACAATCAGGCATCTCCAAGAGGCCAACTACGGCGTGACCTTCGGCAGGACATTCAACGCTCGGCGCCGCGAATGAGAGGAAGACGAGCAAATTTCCGACTGGAAATGAGAACGACGCTTCGGCCTCCACCACAATGCGGTTTCACCGCCTATTCGGAGTTAGAGCCCTCATGAAGATGAAGTAGTACTACCCTTCACTCATGAGCTACAACAAGTCGACTACCCTTAGGCCTTCAAACCGACTAGAATCGAAAAATACGACGGGGTAAGACCCATCCCGAGTCCTAGCGACGGGTCTACACTATGGGCAATTCGAGCAGTTGGAGGAGTCACAAGGCCATGGCTAACTACCCCAGTCGCCTCTAGCTGACTGCGCCAGGACGAAGGCTAACAGGACTCCTAAGAGATCAATGGCTCTCTGGGAAAGAACTCGGGGAGAGAAAGCTTCATCGCCAACTTCCAGGCAACATATGAAAGACCATCTTCCGAGCACATCTATATCAGTTGCATCAATGGAAGAATGAGTCTCTTCGTGACTTCATCAAGAGTTTTTTGAGAAAAGAAGAACTCAATCCCGAAGATCAAAGGACCGGGCAGTCGTCATCGCCGCCTTTCGCCGAAAAGGGAGTCCAAAGACACCTCGTTTCATCGCCAAATCACTCAGAGCCTCCCAACTCTATCAAGGCTCTATTCAACATGGCAGCAAACAAGATACGTCGACTCGCGCCCACGCTATACTGAGGCCATTGCGATGACGAAAAGGCCTCACAAGACAAAAGAGAGCGTGGGGGAAGGACACCCGATGATGCGACACCCGAACTAAGGTTGGAACCCCGCAAACGCAAGTCAAACGCCTTCATTGTGGCAGTCGGTGGTGCACAACCGTCTTTGACCTTCAACAACTGGAGCGAGTATCAGAAGCAACAAGTGACACACGCTCGGGGCTCAAAAGGCCAAATGCAAGGATGAGCATCCCCACTCCCCAAATACCGAACAGCTAAGATCGCGTTTCTGATAAATATTCCTCACTCACCGGCCAGTTGCCGCAATCCTTACACCTAATAGGTGTACAAGCATATACTTTTTCTGTTTTTGCTCTTAAACTGATTTGCAAAATACTCCCGCATAGCATAAATTCCGATCAGTGAAACTTATGCTCCATGAAAGACGAACTCGAAGTCACTCAAAACGCGTGTCGTCTGGGAAAGAAGCCATGAGCCAACTCCTACGCGCTAGGGACTATGACTAGCTCGAGCAGAGTGCTTAAACGTAAGGGTCAACTACTCGGAGAATTAAATCAACAAGAAGACATGTATTTAACCTATATTGTAAGATTACATAATATATATTCAGTGATTATTCATACATCAAATGCTACCATTCCAATAGTGGTATAATCAGCTAGCTCCAGAAATACGCGTGGACAGACTCAAGCTACGAGACCTGTCTCCTCACGCGTCAGGGCGTCACCAGTCTGCCAAATATGCTCGAATGCTCATAGAGGGCTACCTGCAGCGTACGTACTTGTCACCGGTTCAGGACGTCAGTCTTCCCCGGCTATGCGCTCCATGTTGAGCTAACAGCGACCTCCCGAGTAGTCGGAGGGCCGTCGTATACCACATTTGGCAGGGGTGAGGTACGCGTCTCAATGGGGTCCCAGCCGAACTCCTACGCTAAGGCTAGAGTTCGGGTAGCCTTATATATGTCACAACTGATGGGTAAGTAGCCCATGTAGGGTCAACCACCGGAATCTAGAACTTTAATACAAGTTTAATCGGACTCGTATTCGGCTAGATAAGCCGACCTCCTGCGCTGATCGGAGCTGCGTGCGATCTTCTCTATCTCTTAGTAAGTACGCCCCATGATCTCTATCTCTATATCTCTATGCTAATGCGAAGGTTCGGTACCTTATTGGCTTTACAAATTAGAGAATCTACGTCTCTCTTCTATCTCTCATCTGGATCTCTTCTACTCTTTCCACACTGGAGAGGGCAAGCAGATTTGCAATATACCTACTTCTCTCTTCTGGTAACCACTGCAATCAGAACATAAGTCGCTCTCTTCTCTCTAGATCCTCAGTATGTAGATTCGACGCTGAAATCATACTCATGGCCTCTCTATCTCTGACCCCAATTATAGGGCTTGCGTGCTGGGAGGTCGGTTTAGCCGGACTTATTCGGATAGACAGGCCACGAAGATATATGATTTCTACAGTAGCGACCTCGATGTGGCTGTTCGCTGGCTGCGGTGTATATAAAATCAGCGTGCTGGTAGCTACCAACAAACCGATGAGGTAAATAGAAATCTTCAATGAGGCCTAAAATTGCTGAACTACATGGTTGGTATTTCTCTTATCCCACCAGTATGAGTATATATCCTTAAAGGATCACAGCAATGTCTTCATTAAAAATGGACATGCAGTTATCTCTCAAGATACACCTGACCACATAATAATTAAAGTTCATAAAGTGACTTGGCGATACATGCCTGAGCCGTAACATTTGCCATAACAAATATATCTTCAGCCCGACATGAAGCTAGGAGTCTAATTTCCGATTGCAGGATGCCTACTCCGGAAAAGACTATAAACACCTTCCAGCCTTACATAAGCTAAGAGTCCATATCGAGGATATGCTTACTCGCGACAGACTATAATAATATTTCTGGTTGACATGATTACCAAAGCAGTCTCAGTATACCAGTAGTATATAATGGGGAACAGACTACAAGGTTAAGATCTTGAACTTTATTTTTAATTTGTTCACAATTAAGGCATAAACTCAGGGCTACACCTAATAGATGTGCCTATTCAGCGCACACTATTCAAACTTCTAGCATGGGAGCCCTTCGTGCCTCTGCCATCTAACATGAAGCAGGACTCCGGAAGACACGGAAGCCAACGAACAAAGAGTACTGGAGCCATGCACTCAAGCATAATCTTTCACCGTGGAGGATCGAGCACTCCAGCTATCACTGGTGACCAACTAGAAGGTCTCAGGCTGCTTGGTAGGCCAATGGGGCCCTGGGTACCTCAGACAGCATTATGGCCACTCGACAGAAATGGGCCTACCTTTGTCAATTAGAGGTATGGTAGAACTCGCGGCAGACTTTGCCTGTGACGATAAGAATATACAGTCCAGCGGGCAATTATATCTCTAAGAGAGAATCCCGTGCCGTAATTCGGCTCGGGACTTCTACCTTGTACCTCTTGTATCCCCAGAGATATCAACGGGCCAGGGCGCCCCTGAGGGTAAGCTCATAGGAAGCGAAAGAGACATCTCAAACGAGAATACACCCAACTCTGACGTAGGGTATTACCTCACTATCGAGGCCTGAACCTAGTATGTAAACCGCCCCGTTTTTCCTTTGCAGTCCCATCCGAGTTTCATACGACGAGTATCTATTCATAGATGCCGGATGTCTAAACAGCTACAAACCACCTTTAGGTTAAAATACGGTAAGTATTTTAGTATGATATAAAAGGGAAAATAAAATTCCTAACAACTCATATATACTTTGTTTAAACTCAGGAGGAATTAGTACCCAAATAGAAATCAGTTCTCACAAGCACATCCTCCATACAATTACTATAAGTTGTTAATCGTATGTAAAAAACTTAGGCCTAGAAACACAGATACTAATACCGTATAAAACGCGTATATTAGCCTAGATTGACAAATTTCATATCTTCAAAGTAAAAGTTAGAAAATGAATGTTTCTTCACAATATTTCCAATCTGAAAAAAACCGACAGCACCCAACCACATTATAGAGTCCACCACAAGAGTAATTTGAACGATTTAATTTTTTCGAATTGAATACGTATCCACAGTATAAAAGATCTAAATACAATATTTTCCAACTACCAAGGATAAAACATTCGAATCTCTGTGCACGCACACTTCATTTTGAAAACAATTGGGAGCCATGGGCCCTGGTACCTATCACAGCATATGCCACTCGATAAGGATGCCTACCTTTTGTAATATTAGAGGATAGTAGCACCCGACAACTTGCCTTGTACACTAAGGAAATTACCCAGTCCTATTCGAGCAAATTGATCTCTTAAGAAAATCCCGGATCTCTCTCC
>RYFJ01001237.1:5000-68712 GCA_003991445.1 Oryza meyeriana var. granulata
GACGCCACCTCGGTTTCAAGCGACCGGGCTGGCCGCCGGGCTCAGCAGGGCTTTCGCTGCCGCTGACCGGGCTGGACGGCTCATCAAGCAGGGCAGATGGGTTGACCTTTTGAAGTCGTATCGGCCCGCTCCTGCACACGAGGCAGCATCAGGACTGTTAGTTAACAACACGAGCTTACAGAATGCTCGAGTAGCGCAACCTCTTGGGAACTTCAGCTTCCTGCTAGCGTGCCCGCTCCCGGCGAAGCGCTTAGCTCGGCACTCGCCCCGACGTGTCGCCGACCTCCCTGCGCGCTAGGAGGCATTCGGCCGGGTAGTCAAAGGTGAATCAGTGGCTCGAACCCCTAGGTTACGGTTTGGTTCGGTTCCTTTCGCCCAATCGCCCTCTGCCATCCTGTTGGCCCCCTTGGCGGGTGTTCGCCTAGACACGACAACGTCGAGCCCAAGCAGCTGCTCTCAGCCTGGGACTCGCCCTGTGGGCGGGTCAGTCTTCCCCTTTGGCATCACGCTCTGCAGTCCGTTGATCTTTCCGGCTTACCGCTCATGGCACGCGCTGTCATGGCCCCCTCGCGCCGCCGATATAAAATTGGCGATTCTTCCCCGCCTCTTGGAGCGGGTTGGGGTCTTGTGAAGGGACTCGGTGCCTCTTCTTTCGACGCACTCAACGCGGACACTCCAGCTACGACGCAATACTGTCGATCAAATTGCTGCCTGTCGCCACTACAATCCTATTCTACCAAGATACCAAACCCTCCGTCCAGTTGAAACAATCATCGTTCCACAGTAGCGTTGCACACAACACCGAGTCCGGCTATGTTATCCCTCCTCCCGCCGGATGAAGCTATAGCAGCAACTCGGCATGGCCCATCATCTTCCGGTGGCAACGACCCCTCTCGGAGAGTGAGCGAACAATGTATCAGTTACTTGCCCCTGTCCGCGGTCTCGCTGCTCACCCGGTCGGGATCGTGTTTTACCTCGAAGCCCAGCCGAAAGCGCCCTTTCAGCGTTCAGCGGCTGACGGCCTCGTCAGGGCAAACGACCGAGCCACCCAGGGCCCGGTAAGCGGCCTTCTTGAGGTCATCTATCTTCGTCAGCAATATGTGTGCCTGCGCCCAGTTCTTCAACGGTTGCTCCGAAGACCAGCTTGGCAACACCACCGCGGCATACAGTAAACGGCCGCAGGAAGAGCTAGATCGGCACAGTAAAACCACTCCTTGTGCAGCCCTTCAGAGAAAGATTTCAAGGGGCAAATCGATATATGTTTTCGTCCCATGCACTCCTTGTTGAAGACCAGCCCCCCCAATCACATGGTATTACTCTTGAAGCGGCGCTGCATGGAACAAGTGTCGGAAAGGATGATGGCGCTCAACACCCAGAAAAGCACTCGCAAGATAACGATATGACATCTGAAGGATCGAGGCTTGGATTTAAGAGCACCAACTCCAGCCCGTAAGACAAGGATGCCGCGGAAGAAATCAGACGACGGAAGACACAACCCGATCAAAGAAAGAGGCGAAAAAACTACCGTTTTTCGGTTTTTTCACCAGGCCGGGGGTTGGGGCTCGACTCAAATCCTCGCCGACCGCCAACGGATCACTTCTTGGCTGGGCAACTTCAGCTCGCTCTCCAAAAACGTTTTTTTTCAGCTTCACCGAGCCGCAATCCGAGATCGGCCAAGAACTCCCTGGCGCACCCGCAGGATTCGTCGCCTTCGGCGATGACTGGAGGTGTTGAGATTGAGAAAATTTGGGGAAAGCAAATCGGGGGGCTTGGAACAAAATAAACGAAGAGGATTGAAATCGCCCGAGTCTGGGTGGGGAACGGCTGCTGGCTAACCCTAGCCGGGCGGGAGCGAAAAAGCTAGCGCGCGAAGGTGGAAGATGAAGAGATTGGTGCTTTGGGGGAAGACGATGGAATCTTTTTCTCTCTCCCCATCCTTTTATAGCCTGAACGACTAGATGGGCCCAGGCCTTACACATTTGTATTGGGCCGACAAGATATGAGTTTCCTACAGTAGCATGCTCCATGTGGCCGCCCGCAGGCTGAGTTGTGGAAATTTATAGCGCTGGTTGCTACTCACAGGAAAAAGATCGATGGGGTTGGGTGGGGTGCCAGTAAACAGATATATGCTTCATGATTGGAGAGCCTTACTGCTAAACAAATATGTTTGCGGGTATCTTTTTATCCACCAGGTATATCGAGGATATATCCTTATAAGGATCACAAGCTGGCTTTTCATTAAAATTGGGGGATGCAGGTATCTTTTCTCAGAACACCTGACCACGTAATGGATTTATTTTCATAAAGTGGAAACTCGGCCTACATGCGTGCCATCAGTTGCCATGGAGCAACATTTTATTCCAGCCGACATGACGCTTTGAAGAGTGCTAACTTTTCGAGTTAAGACACGTACTCCTACGGGGAGAGAAGAGGACTATAAATTTCTCATCCCACTGACATGACGCGAGGGAGTGTTCTAACTTCTTAGTGGACGGGCCACTCGGGAAAGACTTTATAAAACTTTATATATTCCGACTGACATTGAAGTCGAAAGATCCTATATACGAGTAGCCTCCTACTCGCAAGACTCTATAAATTATTATTTCTTTTGACATGACACCGAAGAGTCTCATATACCCGTAGTAGATCTACTCGCAAAAAGGGGGGGATAAAGACTTCCATTTTTTTTAAAGATCTTTGACTTTATTGTTTAATGGTGTCTTCACAATGGGAAGCACAAAGTCGGGGGCTAACACCTATAGGTGCGCCTATTCGGCGCACACTTATTCATATATTTACATGAAGCCCTTCATAGCTCGCTGCCAGCTGACATGAAGCAGGACTCGGGAAGAACTTACTCGGACAAAGAGTACTCGGAGCATCGCACTCGGGTACCTTCACCGTGGGAGAAAAGAAGCACTCGGCGATCAGCGGTGTGACTCAACTATGAAGTCTCAGGGGCTACTGTGGGAGCCATGGGCCCCGGGTACCTCACTACAAGCACATGTGGGGCCACCGATAGAGGATGCCCAGATCATGTAATTAGAGATAAGATAGCACCCGGCAGGCTTTGCCTTGTATAAATTAAGAAACATAGCCTTAGTCGGATTGGATTCTATCTCTAATAAGGAAATCCCTTGTCGGTATCCGACTGGGATCCTTACCAGTACCCCCGTGCGGGTCCCCTAGTATATATAAAGGGAGGCAGGCGCCCTATGAGGGGCAACCCAGATTATTGATCACAAATCCACTCAAGAGGATAACACCTCAACTGGACGTAGGTATTACCTCACATTGAGGGCCTGAACCAGTATATAATTGCCCTTGTTTCCTCTGCAATCCACGAATTCCAGATCGCCGATACCCCCATTAGTATTATTGCCGGTGCAAAGCATCGACAAGTAGCACGCTCAATGTGGGCCGCTCGCGCTGTGTTTGTGTGTTGTGTTTTAAAATCACATGCTTGTGCTACCAACAGAACTAGAGGTAAAACAGATATGCTTCATGAGCCTAATTGCGGAACACATGTGTTCGGTATCTGTCTTATCCACCAGTATTGAAGATATATCCTTGTCATGAGGGTCAAACAAACTCGGTCTTATCAAGATTGGGGCATGCAGGTAATCTCTCAAGTACACCTGACCACATAATGGATTAAATTTCATAAAGTGGTACTCGGCTACATGCTTGGCCAACAGTTGCCATGAGCAAATATTTCTCCAGCCGACATGATGCTGAGGAGTCTAACTTCTGAGTAATGCACTACTCGGGAGATACTATAAATATTATTTCTAGCCGATATGACGCTAAAGAGTCTAACATCCGAGTGGGACACCACTCGGGAAAGACTATAAATACCTTTTCCAGCTGACATGAAGCTAAAGAGTCTCATATACGAGTGGCATCCTACTCGGCAAAGACTATAAATTATTTCCGGTTGACATGATACCGAAGAGTCTCATATACCAGTAGTATACTACTCGGGAAAGACTACAAGGTTAAAGATCTTTGACTTTATGTTTAATTGTCTTCATAATTAAGCACAAAGTCGGGGGCTACACCTAATAGGTGAGCCTATTCGGCGCACACTATTTATACTTCTACATGGAGCCCTTCATAGCCTCGCTGCCAGCTGACATGAAGCAGGACTCGGGAAGAAGAAGCACTCGAACAAAGAGTACTCGGGAGCAATGCACTTGGGCAATCTTTACCGTGGAGGATGAGCACCCGGCATCAGCTGTGACTTAACTATGAAGGTCTCAGGGGCTGCTGTGGAGGCCATGGGCCCCAGGTATCTCATCACAAGCATATGGGCCACTCGAATAGAGGATGGGCCTAGCCTTGTAATTAGATATATGGTAGAACCCGGCAGACTTTCCCTTGTATGATAAGGAATATACAGTCCTAGTCGGGTAGATTATATCTCTAAGAAGAGATCTCTTAGCTGTAATCCGGCTGGGACTCCTACCTTGTACCATGTCCCCTAGTATATAAAGGGAGGCAGGGCGTCCTCTGAGGGCATACAGAGATTCATCAGAATCACACATCCTCAAAGGAATACACCACAACTGGACGTAGGGTATTACCTCACATCGAAGGCCTGAACCAGTATAAATCCCCGTGTTCCTTTGCAATCCACCGAGTTTTGATCCGATGAGTAGCCCTATAATCATATTGCCGGTGTAAAACATCGACAACCAGTTTGTATCTGCACCATTCTAAGGACGTAGTCACATAAGCGTTACATGTTTACCGTGTTTCTCAAGCAATTTAACGTCCTTTGCTCAGCATAACTCCTGATCCTTGTATGAGTATGTGTTGACCTGAGTGGAACAAAGTGTTGACTCCGAAGCATGGCTTCGGCTCCATAGACCAGGAAAAAGGGCATCTCCTTCTTGCCCATAGAGGTTGTCATATGTATGGCCTAGAGTAATGATGGTAGTTCTTATACCCAGCACCGAGCACTGGCTAGAAGCTGCTTGTACACCCAGGTTTTTATTCCTTGCATTACAAAGCCATTTGCATGCTCAACTTGACCATTACTTTGTGAATGGGCTACCGACACAAAGTAGATGTTGATCCAAAGATCCATGCAGAAGACTTCCGCTCGTGAATTGGGATTCGTTCTTGGTTATGAGGCAATGAGGAACACGGAATCTATAGAATATGCCCTGGTTGGATTTCTTGTCCGCTTCTGAGGTGATTTCCTAAATCGGCGCTGCGTCAATCCACTTTGTGAACTTGTAAACCGCTACGAATAGGAATTTGTGTCCTCCTTGTGCATTTTGAAAAGGGCCAAGGATATCGAGCCGACAAACAGAGAAAGGCCATGATAAGGGTATGGTTTGCAATGTTTGGGCCGAACTCTTACTCTGCTTGGCATTGAACTGATATTCTTCGCATTGTTGGACCAGCTCACAAGAATCTTGAAGGACGATGGGCAATAGAAACCTTGTCGGAAGACCTTACCGACTAGTGTTTTACTAGCACCATGTGCTCCATATATGCCTTCATGGATGTCAGAGAGTAAACATACTCCCTCTTCCCGTGTGAAGTACTTCAGCAAAATCCCATTATTCCTTCTTCGGCAAAGATGGCCACCATCCAATGAATAACGATTGGCTCGACGCACCATTTTTTTTTGCTATAGCTTCATCCTCAGTAATTGTGTTGGAGACTAGATATGCTCAGATCGCATCTGTCCAAGTTGGTTTTGCCTCAATGTTGGCAACAACGTTTCCATCTGAGGTATCCATCAATGTCATCTGACTAGATGTCGATGCTTTGTATCGGCAATAATAATATGGGGCTACTCGTGAAACCTAAACTTGATGGATTGTAAAGGAACACAAAATGAGTCTATCCTGGTTCAGGCCCTCAAGGTGAGGTAATATCCTACTTCCAGCTGTTGTGTATTGCCTTTGAGGTTTCTCTGATGAGATTGTGCTCTTGCCCTGAGGGGCTCTCTACCCCTCCTTATATACTGGAGATGTGAGATTACATGATAGGAATCCCAGTCGGACTCCAACCAAGGGATATCCTTCTAGGAATACAACGTACCCGACTAGGACTATATCACTTTTCTTATTATACAAGGTAATATACACCGAGTTCTATTGTATCCCTATTTACAGGATTAGGTCCATCCTCTATTCAGGTGGCCACAAAGCCTCTCATGAGGTACCCGGGGCCCATGGCCTCCACAGTAGATGTTGTGTGTAGTGCCTCTGATTAAGAGTGGAGTTGTCCCGTGTGATTGGGATTGACAGAGTTAACAAGATCTTGAGAAATATGTCAGATGGTACCGGTTGTCTAGAGTAGTTGAGCGGAGCAAATTCATTTGCTTCAAATTTATCTTTGTGGAGAACATGACGGACTTTGAGACCGTCAAACCGGCGCTCAAGCTTGCATACCTCTGCAAGATATTGTCCCATAATCTGGTCGGAGCACTTATATTTTTTCTGCACTTGGTTTCCAACGAGCTATGAGTCCCCTTTCACAAGCAAGTGCTTTCCTAGTTCTGACGCTGCTCATAGTCCAGCCAACAATCCTTCATACTTGGTCATGTTGTTGGTATCTTTTAAGCCGAGTTGTATGGCATCCTTGAGCTTATCCCCCGTTGGTGAAGTCAATATTACCCAAGCCCCTGTGCATTGTAGATTGAATGCTCCATTGAACAAAACATCATTGTCCACGGGTGGTCAGCCATTTTATTGTCTTTAGGTTTTGTTGGTGTAATACCCTGCCTCCAAAATCCGTATTAGTCCGCTCTATATGTTGAGCGGGTCCATGTACGTATGGTACCCCACTTATATTTTCATTCTCGCTTCGTGTAAAAGGGTTAATTCAGAGGTACCATGGTTGGAACGCAAAGGCTTATAAGCAGGCCCTCAACCCCCAAAACTTCCAAGGTGGTATTAAACCACCACCACACAACCACTTCTAGACCAGTTGGGCCTAAACCACAACTACTACAGGCTTCAAACGGGCTAGGGTGTTACAATCACCTCCTTAAGGGTCGACGTCCCGGCAGTTTATTGCTTACACGGTAGAGGCCTAGAACCCCCTCTGGTGCAAACCATGGCCCAATGCACATGCATTATACTGTGGAGGTTTATGCTCTGATACCACATACACTACAATTTCATGTGGTATGCAAGATGATATGTAAACCCACACCCTTCGTATATGTGCATGCGTGTCAAATTAATCTTCATTCTCTAGAACCTAAAGCCTAAGCTCTGATACCAGCTGTAACACCCTGACTCCAAAATCCACATTAGCCTAGCTCTACACGTTAAGCGGACCCAAGTACGCATAGTACCCCGTTTATACTTTCGTCCTCGCTTCGTGTAAAAATGTTAACCCGAAGGTACCGTGGGTGGAGCACAAAGGCTTATAAGCAGGCCCTCACCCACCTAAACTTTCAAGGTGGAACTAAACCACCCACTTCGACACCACTTCTAGGCCACTTGGGACTAAACCCCACAAACCACACCACACACAACAGGCTTCAAACGAGTTAGGGTGTTACAATTGGTATGGTCTAGTTAGTGATGAAGTTGACGAGCACCTAGAATTTGATGGTTGTTAGAGGTACAAATGTGACATCAAACTGGCCAAACTCAATATCCCACTTTGTGATGTGCCCTGCCACCTCCCTATTTTAAACGACCTTGTTGAGTGAGCAGTAGGGAGACCGCCGTTAACTTGTGAGCTTGAAATTAGTAATGTGGCTTTCTTGATGCCATCAGAACTGCGTACAGGAGCCTTTGGACTTGATGATAACATAGCTTGGCATCATAGAGGTTTTCTCTTATGTATTAGACGGGTTGTTGAAGGTGCAACCAAGATGGGTGGGTTTGTCAAGTACCTCTTGAGCACGATGAAATACCTTCTCTCCCATCATAGAAACAAATCTGCTTAAAAAAACCATGCATCCTGTCAAGTTCTACACTTTCTTGAGTCTGGTCAGAAATTTCATCTTTTTGATGGTCTTGATCATCTCGGGATTTTCCTCAATTACCTAGCTAGAGATCAGGAAGTAAGTAGTTTTCCTGATGAGACCCCAAACGTGCACTTCTCTAGATTGAGCTTCATGCAATGTCTTCGTAGATTGTCGAACGTTTCACGAGGGTCATCAATCGAATGATCTTGAATTTTTTTGGCCACCACGTCGTCCATGTACGCTTCAATGTTTCTATCTACTTGTGACTGAAATGTGTTCTTTATTCCCCTTTAATAAGTGGCTCTAGCATTTTTAATCCAAACAACATTTTTACTTAGCAAAATACCCCCATAAGGCATTATGAAAGATGTTATTTCCTCATCCTTCTTGTCCATGCTAATTTAATGGTAACCAAAGTGAGCATCGAGAAAACTTAACATCTCACAGTCGGTTGTTGAATCTATCAGTTACTCGATTTAGGGGGAGAGGGAGGTGGTCTTTCAGGTACACCTTGTTAAGGTCGGTGAATATGACACACATCCTCCACTTTACTTTTGCCTTTCTCACTATGACGGGGTTGGCAAGCCACTCGGGGTGAATAACTTTATAGATGAAGTCGGCCTTTTAGAGCTTGTCTATCTCCTCCCGAATAATGTCCTTGCAGTCAGGCGTGATCCTTCAGAGTTCCTGCTTGACTGGTCGGGCATCACATCTCACCATAATAGAAATAGCTCTCAATTTTGGAATGCCAGATTGCTTGGTCCACACTCCAGAATACTACAATCTGTGAAGAGCCAACTAAAGGATCTTGCATGTTCAAATTGTTCTATATGCAGGTTACTAATTGGTCACAGATCGTTCAATACATCATAATGCCTCAACCTAGGAACTTAAGAAAAGGTGAGTAAGTAGTGTCCAAAAAAAGATATATTCTGCTCCTATATTCTAGAAGATTTTTCGATGTATAGGGTTCTCTCTAGTGTTTCCTGTTTTATTTTCATGTGTCCAAACCAATAACATCTTATCCATTTCCAACATCTGCAATCTAATATGCTAATTTCATCACTACATCGTTCAGTTCTACTTTTGAGTGGATTCCTCATGGATAATGTGTTCAACTTCTGATCGCATATTGGCCCATCAACTGCTTCTTAGTCAATCGCTGACTTATAGGTATCATATCTTCTATAGTTGGAAAAATCTACATCATCCCTTTTGTAATTATTTGCCATACACAGAAAACTACAGCATATTCAACAATACTTTTCAGCCAACTCGCACTCGTTGTATCCATTTTGACCAACACAAGATCCATTCGGCATTACGGCGTATATTATCTATGACAATTTCAATTATCGCATTCTCAACAAGGAGAGAAAAAGATATTGCTTTAGCTTACAGCCACTTACCTATAGAGAATTGTAGAAACTTGTCAGGCAATATGATGGCCTCCTGCAGCTCCTGGTTGGCACTACACATGTATTTTTGAAACAGAAATCAATCCACTGTGAATGGCTCAGTAAGAATAACTCACCTGCATCCCATGTCTTCTTTCTTGGAATATGGACATCAAAGGCATGCATTTGAGGTGCAGGTATATGTATGTGCAAGCCTTTACTATCCCTTGCCTTGCTGCACAAATCAGCTCGGCATGAAGGGATGTTGCTGGTGGGTTAAACAAGAAACAAAATTCATGTCCAAACTTCTCATGCTCAAAGCATCAAAGTCACGTTATTCATAGAATCAGATCTAGGGTGGTACTCTCCATAGAAAGGTCAAAGCTAGAAACGTATAGAAATATAACAATTCTACATATATCAGATGCGATGACTAAATAACTTTATTGCAGAAAGGTTTTGGGCAGGAAATATTAGGCAAATAGATTTAAGCTCCATGCCAGTCGGCCAATGCTAGAGTAGTTGCCAAAGTTTACAGAAATATGCTTGCACAAGTAAGATTCACATAACAATCTTAGCCTTGGCAACTAAGTATTAAAGATAGAGTAGTCAAAGCATGATGCAGGCAACTCAGTCTGAGAAGCTGTGCATAACCACCACGTATACAGAAGTGAGAAGTACTAGGCATTTACAGTATGGACTAAGGCTGAATGGACAACCAACACTATGAACACTTGGCTTTGCAGTATGGACTACCGCCAACCATGCCTCAAGTCTCACCAGGGAAACCAGGTGGCTTTTCGCTGCTCTTCCTTAGCCCGCTCCACCTTATGCTGCTCTTCCTCAGCCAGCTTCACCTTCAGTTGATTTGTCAACTCTTCGTTCTTTGCCTTCAATTGAGCCTCTGATACAACTTTCTTGGTAAAGTTGGTGTTACGTGGTACAACACCCCCATTACACTGCTCCCCAAGAAGATGAAACCCCACAGAGTTTCTCAGAAAAGAAAATGCAATGCATAGGGTCAGGAGACAAGTTTTCCTTGGAAAGAAAGTGCAAAGCTTGGCATCAGGAGTCTAGAAAAAATGTGGAGAATCCAGTCTAAACAACTGAATTTAATAAACTCATTTTACCTTTGACGTGATTCAAATCACTTAAGCATTTGAGCAAATTGGTTAAGCCTCTCTAGATCCTATGAACAGTAAAAAACTATCTTAGATCGCAGTTTGGGTTAGCAGTTGCAGTTAACAAGTATACAAGAAAAGGTGGGAACAAAAAGACCCCTGCAATCAATGGTCATCTTATTCATGTAGGCTAGTAACATTTACTACTGTTTCCACCTGCTAAAGGTAGCACATATACCAACAACATGACAATAGATAGATAAACAATATATCCAAAAAGTAAATCAGAAAAAACCTACTCCGTCCCAAAATATAACAACTTCTACACTTGCATTCTCATTTCAACTAATCACAAACTTTCACCACTAAAGTCTTTCAACTACTTTGTCTTCTTAACCAATCACATTCTTTCTCTATTTAATTCTAAAAACCGTGGCCAGCCCTAAAGCTTCTTATATTTTGGGATGGAAAGAGTATGTATATCAAGAGTAAGGGAACTTTGCTATCAAAAGTAGCACGGGTGAACCCCTTTCTTTCATTTTCCCATTGGAAGTAAGCATGAATTAAGAATACATTCATGCTCCTTGGCTGGTTAGTTCGATTCATTTAAGCCATAACTATTACGTTCTCTATCTTTGACCAACCTTTCACATTGCAAATCTGGAGTTTCTGTTAATGGTGATGTTCTTCTGTCAAGGCCCTCCACAGTGTGTGCTTGGAGTGATGCCTAAAGACGAGAATAGGTTTAGGAATCACTCCGCACACTGTGGCAAGTGATGCCAACTCCATACGATGTCAGTAAATGTGGGAGTGGGGCACAAATATGCATGGGTGCTTGGAAATTAAACAACAATATATTTACTGTAGCATATAGAGGCAGTTAAAATCTGAACTCTCACACATGCATTGCCAGCCAACCCAACGTCCACATCCAACTGTCACAAAGTGAACTTTACCATTGGCTCATCCAGGCCAAAGTCATATATATATATAGACACACACACACACAGATGCCATATACATGAACATACAAACAAATCTGTTGCTCTCTTGTTGTAGACATAGATAACACTTCTTCATCCTTGGCAAACATCCTGAATTCTGCAAACACAAACGGCAATCCACAAAATCCAATTAGTCAATTGCATAATTTCCCTTCATCCCAATACCCCATGAACTATCCACCAATACAATTTCCTCCCAATTTCCACCCACAGTATTCACACATGTTCAATCCTTTTGGAGCTCAATCAAGCTATCCACAATTCCCATTCACACTAAGAAGCTATCAAGGTACTTCATACCTGGGCAATATGGGACAGGGAGGTGGTCAAGCGTCACCGGTTGGATCCATGGCCTTCTTCCAAGGTAGTTGAGGTACTGATTCACGAGCTAATGAGAGCAACCCTGTTGGTTCAGCTTCTCAAGTGTCCCAAGGGCAATAAATTGCTCAAGATCCTATTGACACAGTAGACTGGAGTGAGAGAAGTGAGAGCATCCCTGAAGAAAGCGAAAAGAAAGAAGGGCATGTGTATTGGGGTGAGGAAGATAACCATTGGTTAGTAAGTGCTTGGCTAAAAAATTTCAATGATCCAATTGTTGTAGTTGATAGAAAGGGAGATAGGTACTGGAAGGATGTTGCAGCAGAATACAACTTGCACACACCCAAAGAGAGAAGAAAAACAACTAGTCAGTGCAAAAACCATTGGAACAAGACTATCCCTTTTATTACCAAGTTCAATGGATGCTATGACAAGGCAAATGAGAGCATGGCAGTGGTGAATATGATGATGAAGTCATGGACAGAGCTCGTGAAGAGTATAAAGGGCTTGTCAAGATAAACATGCCTTTTGCACTAGAGTATTGGTGGAGAACAGTGAAGGATCAACCCAAGTGAAGTAAAGTTTTCAATCAAGAGATGATGAACAACCCAATTGAAGAGATGATGAACAAGAGAAGCAGGCTGAATGCATCAGGAGCTTATACTTCTCCAAATCAAGATAGTGAAGATGCAAATCCTACAGGTAGGCGTCGACCACAGGGCAAAATGCAGCCAAAGCTCAACAGAAAGGCAAAGGCAAGTTAGTACATTCAAAAGACAACATTTCAAATGAAAATGTGAACCTGTTCAATGAATTTCAGTTATGAAAAACTATTACTGCTAAAAGAATGGCTGAAGCAACACTTGTTAAAGCTAAAGCTGCAAAAGTCAAAGCTGAAGCTGAAAATAAGATGGCACAAGCTGCACAAGCCAAAGCTGAAGCTGATAATAAGATGGCAGAAGCTAAGAAGGAAAAGGCAATGCTACAAAAAATGGATAAGTACATGGCACTGCTAGATAAAGACACTACTAGTTATGATGAAGTTGCCAAGACACAACATGAACAAATGTTGGTTTACTTAGCTAAAGAGCTTTTTAGTTGAAATGATTTCATTTTTCTTTGGCTAATTCACTTGTACTACCTCTCTAAATCAGAACATGTATGCATGTACTACATCTCTAAATGAGTTGTTGCATCAATGTACTACATTTGTAGACAAGTTCTGTACTTGTATCAATGTACTAATTTGTTGGTTCCATATGCATCATTGTGATATCTTGCCTTGTATGTATCCCAAAGTGACCTGTAAAGAACAAAAGTATACATCAGAATGCAATCTAGCCATTCTACCAAGCTAGCATTTAATAAGAAAACATATTTATAATAGACTGCATTTAATAAGGAACTAGCTACTGTAAAGAAAAGTTGTTCTGACAACCTAGCTGTTGTACAAGAAATAACTGTTCTGACAAGCTAACTGTTGTAAAAACTAACCGTTGTGAGCTCTCTTCCACAAAAGGAGGATCCTTCAGTCCACCATGCCCAAATCATTTCAACCAGCAAAGCCTTCCATACTCTTTCAGCCAACAATCCAGTTTCACCACAGAGGTGTCCGTGGAACCAAATTTCCCCATGGAAACCCATGAAGAATCTGATAGTGACGCAGAAATCGATCGATTCTTTTGGGACTTCATGAATGATCCAGTTGAAGGTTAGACTGAGGCCCAAATCATAGCTCAGATTGAGGCACAACAATGAGGTACATCTACTCAATACCGAAGGTTTCATAGAAGGCACAAAGAAAGAGATCGTGCAGCTGCTAGGGACCAATTGATGTCTAATTACTTCTCAGAAATTCCAGTATACAATGATTTCCAATTTCGACGGAGGTATAGGATGAAGTGGCACCTATTTCTACACATTGTGCAGACCCTTAGTTCTTGCTCTCCTTATTTTTACCAAAGGAGTGATGCATTTGGGGAGGTGGGCTTTACACCTTTGCACAAATGCACCGTTGCTATGAGAATATTAGCATATGGAACACCTGTTGATTTGTGGGATGAAAATCTACGAATTGCTGAAACCACAGTTATTGAGTGCATGAATACCTTCTGTAGAGGTGTGATTGAGTGTTTTGGTCCTACATACCTAAGAAAACGGACTAGAGAAAACATCTAAAGGTTACTTCATATAGGCGAAGCTTGTGGTTTTCCAGGCATGCTAGGAAGGGTAGATTGCATGCATTGGTAATGAAGAAACTGTCCATTGGCATGGAAGGGGCAGTATAAACGTGGAGATCAGCCGGGACCTACTATCATGTTAGAGGCCATTGCTTCACATGACCTTTGGATATGGCATGCATCTTTTGGTGTTGTTGGGTCAAACAATGACATCAATGTCCTTAATCGATCATCTTCATTCACTGAAGTAGTACAACGAAAAGCTCCAAAGGTTCATTTTACGGTCAATGGCAATGAGTACAATATGGGCTACTACCTAGCAGATGGTATTCATCCAGAGTGGACAACATTTGTGAAAACAATTCATTTGCCTCAATGTGACAAACACAAATTGTTTGCAGAACACCAAGAAGGAGCAAGAAAAGATGTGGAATGTGCTTTTGGTGTTTTGCAAGCTCGCTTTGCCATTCTACGAAGCCCAGCATATATGTGGTAAGTGCGATCACTTGCTGAAATCATTTATGCATGTATTATATTGCATAATATGATTGTGGAGGATGAAAGGGATTCTTTCAGGATTCGCTACGATGACAACTATGAGCATGAGTACGACGCAGGTAGCTCATCCACACCATTGTTAGGATATGGACATGGGCCAATTCATGGATTTTCTAGGGTTCTAGAGATAGAAGAAGATATCCGGGATCAAGATATGCATCATTGTCTCAAGGCGGAATTGGTTGAGCATATATTTCTGCACTTTGGAGGAGGTCAAGCTTAGACTTATTTAGTTTGCATCAAATGTGTGTACTGTAATGTATGCACTCTATCATTGTCAAGGTGTAGTAGTTAAAATGTAATAGGTTAGCTTATGTTTCTGATGTAATCACAAGCATGTCATGTTGTGTTCTCTCAAGACTCAAAGTATTCATTTGTACTTTATTTTCAGTAAACGTACTTCATATTGATCTAGCACTTGGTGCTATGCTATATCCATGTATACATACTAATTCATATACCTCTGGAAACCAAAGTAATATATAAAACGACCACTAGAGAATTTATCACAAATCTGACTATGCAAGTAGTAACTGCGATGGTGCCTTCTATGTCGGCGTCCTTCACCCTGATGGTTAGGACTTAGGAACCTGTTGCGCATCGGCATCAGCAAGAAGAGCACTCGCGTGCCAGGCTAGAGCACGAATTGGGCCTGACTGCGTAGATCCATCAGCGGCGGCGCAGGCCCTCTTGTCGCCGACAGTGCACATGAGGCACACGAATCGAAGGAGCATTATAGTCTGTGCATGACTGCCCACCACTGTCACCCGCCGGCTGCCTTATCTTGGCATAGTTGCCGCCTGGCACTTCCCCATGGCGCCTCTATTCTCCGTCCGTCTCCTTCCGATGTGTCGGGTGCCTCTTCCGATGCCATGAGATCCGGGCAACAAAGCAGCTATAGAAGCAAGATCTGGGAGAAAGACGGCCAATTTGCTCTAGGACACAATGTAATCATGTGGGGAATTTCGCTCTTGCTCAGGACGGACGGAGGAAAGAGGAAGATGATTTTTTTTCCTCGCGCGAAGGAAACTGATGGAGATAAAGGGCAGCGATATTTTATTCAAGTGTGGATCCCAGGTCTATGGGTAGCTGTGGTGCTAATTTTTTTACACGTTGCAGCCGAGAGAGTCCGGTGCTTGTTTCTTGCCATGGGGCCCAAAAATTTTCTGGCTTCGCTAGCATACTGTGGGAGCTATTTCTGTGTTGGCAAGTGAAACTAGGTGCTTTCATATAGCAGTACATTTTATATAGATTCCAGTCCATCTGATTGGTCCACTAGGAAGCTAATCAGTTTTTCATTTCTTTTTAATTTTCGTCTTGCAGATGTCGACACCTACCGGGCTATTGTCCTATTGAGTGATTTTCAATCAAAACTGATCATTTCCAACTGAGAGGGTTTGCAAAAGGAGTATAATGCTTGTGGGTAGGGCAGCCAGGGCAGCAACCTAGGTTCAAGCACGAGATGAACTGTGAGATTTTAACCTCATTGGTATTGGTCAGTCGTCATTGTTCACGTATTTTGTATCCACCACATATGTCCATTTATCTCTTTTGGCATTCTGTCGAGATCTTCATATTAACTCACAATAGTTTAATTTTTTTTAACTCACCTGAATGTCTGGACTCCGAAGTACCAGTTTGTGGGTGTAAAGAATGGTCTGTCTTTTTAGTTTAGTTTCTATAAAAAATTTTGAATGTCAAATATTTATTTTACACATGGATGGCGTGATTCAAATACTTGATTTGAACAGTGGCATTGTGTGGGCATCTAGGGTTGAAAACGGTTTGGATAGTTTCCGTTATCCGGATGTATTTTCGGATACGGATACTTTCGGTCGAATAATTTTCGGATATTTTCGAATACGGATACGAATTTGGATTTTTTTTCAGATACGGAAACGGATACAGTAACGCTAATATCCGGCAGAATCGAAAAACGGTCGGAAACTATCCGGAATTTTTGCCGGATATCCAGATAGTAAGTAAGGCCTGCATGTCTAGCCTATTAGCAAGAGCCGGCCCATTAACCCATTAGGCTAACCCTAGACTTTTGCCATAGCACACACAACCAAACATACACACCGCACACAGGCAGCCTGTAGGCGTGCGGCGGCAGGGGCAGGCGCTGTGGGTGCACGGCGGCAGCAGGCGTGGCGGGGCGTTGTGGGGATGCGGCAGCAGGGGTTGAGGGGCAGGCACTGCGTAGCGCAGGTACGGCGGGCGTGCATCGGGGACAGGTGCCGTGCAGCGTAGGTGCGACGTGCGTCAGGCCGTCAGGGGTAGGCACCGCCACCCTGTCGGCCGAACACCTCCATCGCACCACCACCCCGTTGCCCCACCGTCGCGCCGACGCCCCGTCGGCCGTCACCCCACCCTTCCGGCTGGTCTCCCCCATCGCGCCGCCACCCTCCCAGCCGGGCTCCCCCGGTTTCTTCACCAATGCCCTCGGTCAGGCTCGGCGGAGCAAGGGGGCAGCAGCGCCGTGAGGCGGAGGAAGAGGGCGCCGGCGCAGAGTGGTTGCGCGGCAAGGTGGAGAAAGAGGGAAGCAGGGTGGACAAGCGGGAGGCGAGGGGAAGAAGAAGGCGGGCAAGATTGCTATTGCGATTTTGATCTTTTTCCTACTCACCAGCAGCGGCGGCGCGTGCTCAGCCGTCGGCCGGAGCAGCACGTTCAGAGGCGACTGTGAGAACGACGACGGCAGCGGCTGCGCCGGCACCTGCAGGGACAAGGGGTATGTTGTTGATCATTAACTTTACTGATTAATACCAGATACAATTTGGTCTTGATACCTTCGGAAATGGAGAAACTTTAACCAAAACTTTTTGAAATGACTTTATAAATCATATTGAAATGCTGGGAAAGATCTAGCTACAGCATTAGAGCAAGAAAAAGAGAGTATTTTCAGTACTAAATTTCCACACATAGTGCCATGTCACATAAATATAAATTTGGAAATATTGATACATTATTTTACAAAAAAATAATAAATTGTCTCTCTTCATTGGTTTGTAAAGTTCAGTTTGAGGGGTTTTTATATTCGAATAAATATTTGCTACCGTATTCGTTCCGATTCGTATTCGCTCCATATCTGTATCCGGTAATATTCGATTCTATTTTGATATCCGAGATTTTCAATTCCGAAAACAATATGAAAACAAATATGGTATAGCTATTTTCCGACCGTTTCCGATCCGTTTTTACTCATATGGGCAACCCTTGCCACGGTTACCAGCTAGACTCCTTTAAAATATAAGTAATGACAAAAACAGTTTAATGATTAGATAATTTTGAGGGCTTTAAAATATATGATAATATTCTTTTTTAAATCCCGTTGTAACGTACGGGTAATTTAGGTAATAATAATAATAATAATAATAGATATCTGAAAGGTGCTAGATTAGCTGCGTTCTCAGCGATTTGGGAGGCTAGCGCCCAATACGAGCTCGACACGTCGTGCGGCTACCGTGTGACCGATGGGCTTGTGAGCCAACGATTTTTTATGCATCGTCATGGCCCAGCTTTTACGGCCTTGCCTCGTCCTCGTTTCGCTGTGCGTACGTGCATAGGTTACTACTGCATTTCTTCTCTCCCTCCATTCATGCCCTGTTCTTTTCCAACTATGAATCCTTTGAAACATAGGTTTACCAAACCAAAAGAATAAGAAAAATATAGAAGTAGAGTGTCATTCTCATTTGATTCCTATGAAATTATAAACTAAAAAAATTAAAATTACTGTTTGATTGGCACGCAAAAAAAATCGCACGAGCTCAATACACAGAAAGATAAAAACATGAGGTTACACTTTATGCTTATTTGTCTATGAAATTCCTCTAGAATAGCTCATTCCATAGTTCTTTTCAAAAGTATTGGTAGGAATCAATCCTTTATTTCAAATGGCTTCATAGGATTATTTTCTATATGATATAAATCCTCTAGGACTTTTATATTTTTCCTTTGTATCAAAGAAGGTTCAATGGATGAATGGACTAACGAGCATATTTCCTAAGCTTTTAAACGGTACGATTTTTTTAAGAACTTTCTATATACGAAATTCCTAAAATCTATTTTTCAACTTTATAAAAGTTAATTAATTCATTCGTTTATACATTCAGATAATTATCACAAATCATTTATCCATTCAGCACAAAAGAACACACCTACTATGCATGTTCAAATCATTTATCACTAAAGCACATAGTTTGACAAAGCAATGTGTAAAACATAAAAACAATTGCCCCTTCTAGACATGCATGTTCTTAGGTATAGTTTGAAGGTGAGTGAAGAGAAAGAAGAAGAACATCACGTAAAATCAGATGAGCCATTAGCCCATAATTAATTGAGTATTAATTATTTTAAACTTGAAAAATGAATTAATATGATTTTTAAAGTAACTTTTAGATAGAGAATTTTTGCAAAAGACAAACCGTTTAGCAGTTCGGGAAGCGTGCTCACGAAAAAGAGGAGTTTTTAACTCCTTGCATCAGATACGAACGGAGCCTTAGAGGTAAGTATATACATGAACGGAGCCTCAGATGTGAACTCATTGCATCAGATCACCCTGCTATTTTTTTTTGGTTTTATCAATTGAATTTCTAGCCATCGGATGTTCCAAGATTCATGGTGGTTAAATCGGACTCGCTCCAAATAATCGTTCTAGTTAAAACCCGAATCCGAGAAGCCCCGCACACAGCGAGCAACATGTCTAGAGTTTTAGCCACACACGCACCCATGTTACTGTTCAAAAAATAAGAATCCTCGTTCTTCCTCATACGCACACGCATAGAAGAGAGAGAGGGGGGCAATAGGTGCTCATCGATGGCGACGTGCAGCATGGCCGCGATGTCATTGGTGTCTTCTCCGGCACTCGGCGTCCCCAAGCTTGCCATCACCTCTAGCGGATGCGTAGCAGTCGTCAAGGGAACGACGGCATGTTCTGTTATGGTCGGCGAGGCAGCAAGATTTCCGACAGCGTCGGCAAGGCAAGCAAGGCCGTTGCCAGCGCCGGTCAGGAATTCAGCCACGGCTATTCCCACGGTTGTCGGCGAGGCATCTACGGAGCCCTTTGTTGTGGGTGGTGATGCAGCCACGATGCTCCTCGTGTCAGTGGGCAAGGTGGCCAAGGCTTCCCTCGTGGATCTCGTTGTGGACGCCGTGACATATGAAACAACAACCAACAGGACGCCACGTTGATCCCTATGGTGAGCCAGTGTTCTTTTGATTTTGTTTGCTTATATGTTTTAGACATGATTTTTGTGGGGGGAATAGTATTGCATCTTGCTGGTGGGTGTTCTAATCTAGGTGTATTGCTACAATACAAGTGTGAAATTTATCAGATTTGTTCATAGGTAGATTCTTTCTTGTAGATATCTGATTATATATTGCATATATCACCTATGATTCAGTTCATCTAGGTACTGTGGTCCTATGTTTTCTTTATGACAGCTTGGTGCTTGATTTGTTCTTAATATAATTGCTCCAATCCCATTGTCTTGTTGTTCAACATTTATTGATTTAGCATTAGCATGTGACTGCTCTCCTTCAACCTCATGTCCCATTTCCATCCCCTTGTCTTGCAAAAATGTTTGTTGTACTTTTATCATCCATTCCTTTTCATACATGTAGTACATCTTACATTTACTTTTATCTAAAAAGGTTGTCTAACCTCTGTTGGATGGATTTCTACTAGCAAATTAGTTTCATCAATTTTTAAAACAACTAGTTGTATTAACTTATTTTACTTTTTAGAGAAAGCGATTAATTATTTTTGCTTATGTTGATTGGTTGGTCTTGTACAGCATCTAATGGATGACATTCTCTAGAACAGGGAAGCTAAACCTGCAGGACATGGTGATGTTCATTTTCCCTCTCTTTGGATGCATTTAAAGAATCATCTATAGACAATTAATGGAGTTCTTTTTAACTTTTTACCCTAGGGTCACTTGTCATTAAGTAGTACTCATCATATAATGATCTAAATTGACCAAATAGATTATGTGATTTCTCACATTTTGTTCTGATTGAGACCTTAACCCAATTTGAAAATAGATAGGAATAATCACTGTGACATATGCATTCAAAATTTTTATGTAGAAGAAATATGAAACAAATATTTCAAGAAGCCATCATATCAAGTCCGTTCAACTTAATTTGTTGTTTGTTTAATTGTGAGCTAGCGAAGTTTAGTATTTTATAGTTTTGCAATTAATGTAGCTTCCAGGAGAGTGTAGTTTTGTACTTCTATTGAAATTTCATCTAGCAGAATTATTTTTGTATCATATTTTGTTACTTTTGATAAATTAGTATTTTTTGCTTAGTATAATGCCTAGCATTTACACGCTGATATTTATTCTAGATGATTGAAATTTGCAAATAAAACTATTTATGACAAAACTAGGTAGTGTTAGTAGCATACAAAACTAACTGTAAACTCCTGGAGTTGTTAAGTCATTCTATATCCAAGTAATATTAGCTAACAAAACCACCTACTCCTAACAGTCATCAAACCCACCCTCAAATTTTTTTCTTTTAGTGGAAAAGATCTTAACACTAGTTTCTTTTAGTTATCAGCGATCCAAAATTTCAAACAAAACTAGAGACAAAATTAAGTGGTGTTAGTACCTGACAAAAGTAGGTACTATTAGCAGCGTCAGCAAACGGTAGACCAGGCTACCGTTAGCGGCCAACGGTAGCGGTGAACAGGAATCGACACCGGCGCCCGTTATAACTGACTTAATATGTTATTGAAGAATTACTTAACCGTTGTCAAGACAAATTGCATGTTAGTAATTTTTAGGCAGCGTTCGCTTTAGCTTATAGGCTAAGCCAATTAGCCACACGAATTTGTTTCGTGGCGAGCGGGGGGTAGGGGGCAAAATTTTGGAAATTTCTAAACAAAATTGCAAACCCTGATTGCTTCCTTGTGTATGATTTGGCCTATTGTGAACACTGATGTTAGATCAGAAGCACCTCACCTGCAGCAGCAAGAGGGATATGAGGTATCCCTGCTTACCACGGATTATATTGCAAAAGCATATTCCACTCGCAAACAAACTTTTTTGCACAAGATGAACTCTATCACTTTTGTGCTAGCATTCAGGAACTATCATTCCTATATAAAACAGAAGGGCAGCTGGCAAGGGTACCCGTGTGCATTTTAGATTGATAGGTGAAGTCGCTGGATTAGCACATCTTATGATTAGCTAATATAAATCCTATATGAAACTGTTTGTTTCCCTACGAATTTTAGAGAAAAAAAAAGCATATGGTCGGAGACTCGCGTTTAATTTCTCCTTGATGTATTTTGAACTTGTGCACGTCAAGAAGTCCAAATGAATCATTCCAAATAAACTCTTAGGGGGGAGAAACACGTGCTATTTTTTCTATCTATTCGGGTGCTTTTAAATCCAACATTCCAAATAAATAATTACTGGTAGATCGCAAGTGTGGGAGAGTAGACAAAACAAAACAAAACAAACTAGGTAATGTAAATAGCAAACAAACTAAAACCTCCTAAATCCAACTAGGTACTGTTTGTAATGTTGCAGCATACAAACTAGGTAATGTTCATAGCAAACAAAACTAAGTAATGTTATTATGTATTTACATGGCTATAAATCATATGTTTACATGGCTAACAAAACTATATATTTACTAATAGCAAACAAAACTATGTATAATGCCCAACGTTGATATTTATTCTAGATGATTGAAATTTGCAAATAAAACTATTTATGACAAAACTAGGTAGTGTTAGTAGCATACAAAACTAAGTGTAAATTCCTGGAGTTATTGAGTCATTCTATATCCAAGTAATATTAGCTAACAAAACTACCTTCTCCTAACAGTCATCAAACCCACCCTCAAATTTTTTTTCTTTTAGTGGAAAAGATCTTAACACTAGTTTCTTTTAGTTATCAGCTGATCCAAAATTCCAAACAAAACTAGAGACAAAACTAAGTGGTGTTAGTACCTAACAAAAGTAAGTACTGTTAAGATGGCAGTGGACTTGTTTCCTAGAACAAACTAGCCACTACGACAAACAAAGAAAATAAATAGTAAAAAAAATGTAAGCTAACAAAATGCAAACACTATGATCAGGTTCTGTTTAATATACACTACCAAGAGTGTGTTAAAAATGCAGTATGGCATAATATCCCCTTTTGGTAAAAACACACTATGGCATATTTTATATATCATGTGAGTGATGACTGAATATTTGATTTTGATATGTAGCTATTCAATTTCCACTACATATCAAAAGTAAAACAATACTAAACAAAACTAACCTCTATTTGAGAGAAATGTACTAAAACAGTAATCATGCTTAATGCAAACAAAATTAAGCAAAAGTACTAATTTATCAAAAGTAACAAAATATGATACAAAAATAATTTTGCTAGATGAAATTTCAACAGAAGTACAAAACTACACTCTCCTGGATGCTACATTAATTGCAAAACTATAAAATACTAAACTCAACTAGCTCATAATTAAACAAACAACAAATTAAGTTAATCAAATGGTGAAAGGACTTGATATGATGGCTCCTTGACATATTTGTTTCATATTGCTTCTACATAAAAATTTTGAATGCATATGTCACGGTGATTATTCCTATCTATTATGTTCAGATTGGGTTAAGGTCTCAAGCAGAACAAAATGTGAGAAATCATATAATCTGCCTGGTCAATTTAGGTACATTTATGATGAGTACTACTTAATGACAAGTGACCCTAGGGTAAAAAGTTAAAAAGAACTCCATTAATTGTCTATAGATGATTCTTTAAATGCATCCAAAAAAAGGGAAAATGAACATCACCATGTCCTGCAGGTTTAGCTTCCCTGTCCTAGAGAATGTCATCCATTAGATGTTGTACAAGACCAACCAACCAACGTAAGCAAAAATAATTAATCAATTTCTCTACAAAGTAAAATAAGTTAATACAACTAGTTGTTTTAAAAATTGATGAAACTAAATTGCTAGCAGAAATCAATCCAACAGAGGTTAGACAACCTTTTTAGATAAAAGTAAATGTAAGATGTAATGCATGTATGAAAAGGAATGGATGATAAAAGTACAACAAACATTTTTGCAAGACAAGGGAATGGAAATGGGACATGAGGTTGAAGGAGAGCAGCCACATGCTAATGCTAAATCAATAAATGTTGAACAACAAGACAATGAGATTGGAGCAATTATATTAAGAACAAATCAAGCACCAAGCCATCATAAAAAAATATAGGACCTCCGTACCTAGATGAACTGAATCATAGGTGATCTATACAATATATAATCAGATATCTACAAGAAAGAATCTACCTATGAACAAATCTAATAAATTTCACACTTGTATTGTAACAATACACCTAGATCAGAACACCCACCAACAAGATGCAACACTATCCCCCCCACAAAAATCATGTCTAAAACATATAAGCAAATAGAATCAAAACAACACTGGCTCACCGTGGGAATCAACATGGCCTCCCATTGGTTGTTGTTTCATATGTCACGGCATCAACAACTAGATCCCCGAGGGAAGCCTTGGCCACCTCGCCCACTGACACGAGGAGCGTCGTGGCGGCATCACCACCCACAACAAAGGGCTCCGTAGACGCCTCGCCGACAACCGTGGGAATAGCCGTGGTTGAATTCCCAACCGGCGCTGGCAACAGCCTTGCTTGCCTTGCTGATGCCGTCGAAAATCCCGTTGCCTCGCCAACCATAACAGAACACGCCGTCGCGCCCTCAATGACTACTACGCATCTGCCAGAGGTGATGGCAAGCTTAGGGACGCCGAGCGCCGGAGAAGGCACCAACAGCATCACGGCCATGCTATGTGTCGCCGTCGATGAGCACCCATTGCCCCCCCCCCCCCTCTGTCTCTTCTATGCGTGTGCGTATGAGGAAGAACGAGGATTCTTAATTTTTGAACAGTAACATGGTTGCGTGTGTGGCTGAAACTCTAGACACGCCGCTCACTGCGTGCGGGGCTTCTCGGATTCGGGTTTTAACTAGAATGATTATTTGGAGTGAGTCCGATTTAACCACCACGAATCTTGGAACATCTGATGGCCAGAAATTTGACCGATAAAAAAAAAAAAATAGGAGGGTGATGTATAGCAAATCCCAAAAATTAAAATATACGGTTTCCCTAATCTTTTTATGTCAATATACTCTTTTCATACTTTTTACAAAATTATATCGATACCGCAGGCGGTATCACAGAGCTAGCTATGGTGTTGTACGGACACCGACACCGCATACATTAGACAAGCATGACAGGAGCATGACGTCACCGGAGCACATGGCAGCCACTGTGCGACACCACATGCAACGCGAACATGTACAGCGTGTTGTGCCAAAGTCGCACGGAGGGGGAGAGACATTGCCGCTCTGTCGCATCCCCGCCGTGGGACAACGCGTTGTCGCACCTCTCTACAAGACATCCATATATTTTTACAAATATTTTAAAAAAAGTATATTCATGAAAAAAGATTACAGGAATAATATATTATCAGATTTAATTTGAGGAAGAGGAGGATAACATATGAGGTACATCTCTAACTCAGATGGCGACGTGCACCATGTAGGACTAGAAATCATCATCGATCCTGCACCCTGCCTGCAGATTTTGATGCTCAGTGATCAACAACCATAAGAAGAAGATACATTGAACACTGCACAACTAATATCAAGAAAATGTCCCAACGGCACAACTAATAACGGAGATCAAAGTTTTACCGGGCGAGGCAACCGGTTCGATTGCTCCACTGGGAGCGGCGCCAACACAAGCATCGCCATCCGCCTTCCTCGGCCTGGTCGCCCATGACGCCGCTGCCCTGAAGAGCGCTCGCAGCGTCACCTTCCTGCCGGCCCTGCCTCGGTGGGCGCCCCTAAACGCCACGACCTCCCCGCTCGCAGAAGGCACCGGCGATGGCGACGGCGACGGCGCTCCGGCGAGCCCCTCCTGCCGTGGCTCGCCGTGCAACGACGGCAGGACATCCTCGGCGCCGATGTGCCTGTCCAAGATTTGGCACAGGGAGGCCAGCTCGTAGGAGTCGTACAGCGAGCTTCCCATGTCCCATATCTCGTTGCCATCTTCTCCTCCTCTCTCTACAAGTTTTTGCTTCCGAGACATCTTACTTGTGAGCATGAGCTACGACACAGGTTTGAGGCAGAATTAAGATGCAATGGAAGAAGAGGAGTGGAGGAGAGATCAGAAATGTCTGGACATCTCATTTATGATCTCGTTTTGTTATTTTATCCCCAAGGTGATGTGCATGACTTTTGCAGGTTGGCCTCTGATTTGGTCAGGTTAGGAGAGAAACGATACGACATCGAGTAATAAAAAAAAGAAATGGGTAAGGTATATTATTCGCATTTTTCAATCGTTTCTTAGCTCCTGTGGGACGGTCAGGTAGGCATAAAGGGGCACTAAAACAACCTAGCTGCTCACCGAACACAAAGGACATGTAGACTTTTATTAACCTCTTGGAGCGTTCCATTTGAAAGCTCGTGTAACGAGGAGTCATACTCGTGTAGCGACGAACAAATATGACGCAATCACGCAACGCATGCCCTTCACCGAGTGCAAAGGCAAGTAGGCCTGAACGAAAAGCTTGTGTCTTATTAGCTTGTTCGGTTTATTCTCTTTTTTTAACGAGTTGAGTTAGAATTTTAGTTCGTTATTTTTAATTAATTGAGCTCCTTGCGAGTTTAATGAGCTAAGCAAAGAGCCAAATCTTAGCCCAGGCTATTGATTGGCCTAATAGGCCCGCAGGCATCCTCCCGCATCCGAACACAGAGGAGCCGTGGCTGGCCAGCAGCCAAATCAACAAATCCCCAGACCCCATCACCCCAATCCCAATGGGCCGCTGGCTAGGGTTAGGGTTAGGGACGGCCGCCGCCCCTGGCCCCCTGCCAGCCGTACCCCCGACGCCCCTGGTCCCCCGCTGTTCCCAACCTCCCGCGGCGCGCCATCCTCGGCTGACGGCCGCTAAAGTCTCAGGCACTCTTGGCCCTTCCTTGTGCTCCCTCTCATCCACCCTCCCGTAGTCCCATCCCATGGTGCTTTACTCTCCCTCTCTAGTCCTCACTATATCCGTAGTCCGTAAAGCACCGTGAGCTAAACAGCTAACTACTCATGAGTTTACCGAGGTAGCTCACGAGCTGGACCGAGCTGAACCGAGCTGGCCTTTTTTGCTCGTTTCATTAACGAGCCGAACCGAACTAAGCTAGCTTATTTCCATAACGAACTATACTGAGCCGAGCCAACTTGTTATTCAGCTCTATAGGCAACAAAGACAGGATGATAATATCAAGTACATATAACGCGAAATGGTTGGCAAGATGCCAACTCGCTACGGCACTATACATGTCATATACTTGTTGTCATGTTATTTTTCTTTTTTCTGTTTTCCATCTTGAGCCTTTATCTAAAAGGATGCAACTAGAACTCGTTTTTTTCCATGTTGTGTACCACGTCAGCGCTTCGATTTGTTTTTTTGATGGGTGAACGGCGAGCTACAGATGATTGTGCCACTGCCACGTCAAAACAATGTTTCACTTTTTTAGATTAAACTATTTATATTTTGATAAAAAAATTATATTTGAACTATGTAAACTACGCCATGTCCGTTCAAGATAAATCAAAGCTCTCATAGGAAAAGGGGTACATTCAAAGCTAAGAAAATTTAGGTTTTGTTCACTTTATTATCTAAATCAATGATTTAATAATACTAAATTTTGACATATTTTGTCATTATCAAATTTTGGTCGTATTGGCTACGTTTAGTTCGATGCATTAGCCAAATTATGGTAGAGTTTTAAGAAATAAAGCTTCTAGAACTTCCACAATTTGGTAGGATAGCAATAGTAGAAGTGCGTTTAGTTTATTGTCCTATCAAAATTTAGCAATTTAGTATTGTCAGTATTTGATAAGGATAAACTAGCAATAAACTAAACAGGCCCTTGGAGCAAACAAGCATTCACCTTATCATTGTTTAAAAAAAAAGTCCACTTTAGGTCTCTTAACCATAGGCCGAGTTTTATTCGCATCCCTCAATGCAAAACCGAGTATAGAGCAACCTTCAACTTCTAAAACCAATATAAATCGACTCCGTCGATGGTTTGGACGGAGGTTTCTACTTATGTGACGCTTGGCGTGTTGAACCGGTCGTTGTCCTACGTGACGCCTACGTGGTGCTTACGTGACATTACAATTAGAAAAAAAATACGATAGGACACACCTGTCATTGACATCACCCCTTCTTTCTCCTTTACCCTCTCCCTCCCTCCCATCTTCTGTTCCTCTTCGCCGGTGGAGGTGGCTCATGAGAATGGGGAGGTAGGCTATAGATGGCCAAATAGACCGTGTCTTATTGGACCGGTTCGAGCACAAAGCTACAGTGCCGGCCTAGTACGGCTCAAGCATGAGTACTAGTGGGCCGAGGGTACGGTACAGTGGATTGGCACGACACGGCCCGGTTGCTCTAGTGGGCCAGCATGACACAGCTCGACCGTCCTACCTATTCTCCACATAATTTTCCTATTTCACCTTTTATCTCTCATTTTTTCTAATTTTTCGCACATTTTTTCCTATTTTTCTTTATTTTCTCCTAATATTTTTCTATTTTTCCTAATTTTTTTAGGTTTTTCGTATTTTTTTTATTTTTCCACCACATATTTTAATTTTTTGGCCCATTTGGGCTGGTGGCCCTGCACCGACCCTAGACCACCTGTGCCGGCCCAACAACTCAATGTGTCATGTCTGGTCTCCGGCCTCAACATATGAATCGATATGGCACGACCCGTAGACGAGCCGTGCCTATCGATCTGTGCCAAGGGCTGGGCCGGCCTCACACACCCGTTTAGCCATCTATAAGCCCGTTTGACCATCTATAAGTTAAGTGAGCCCGACGGCCACGTCGACGAGGGAGCAGCGGACGGGGAGTAGCTCCGGTGCGGCGGCAGGGCCTGCCACGGCGTCGTCGGCGATCTGGCTGTGAGGGCCAGCGACGCAACGGCGGAGGCCACGCGGGCGATACGACGGCGTCGCGCTGCAATCTATTTCCAAGACATTGTGCCATCGCCGGATTTCCATCGAGTCACGTGCACCAAGGTTGCCGGCTGCATCCATGCAAAAAGCAAAATTGGGTCTACTGTCTTCCTGCTTTCCTTCGCTAGCCATGGACGCATGGACCAAACAAGCCACTAGCTAGCTCAAGAAAAACAACGAACAAGAAGCAGCTAGCCACGAGCTTGATGTCAGCACCGTCGATTCGAAACCACGGCTGGGTGGTGGTAGATCAGGTAGGCCCCACGCCGGCGCCGGCCCACACGAGCCGACGCATCGCCGCTCCCTCCTGGAACCGGTCGCCGCACGGGAGAGCCTCTGCCCGAAGCTCCGCCGCTGCCTCCGGCCCCAGAGCTCCGCGGCCGCCTCTCTTGATTCTCTCGCCGAAGACCGCGGCGGAGCGGCGCGAGCTGATGCGGCGGTTGGCGACGGAGCTCGCGGAGGAGGAGCTCGGCGGCGGCGGTGGCTGAATCCGAGGGACGGAGGCCGAACTGGAGCGGTGGCGGCCGAATCGGAGGGGCGGCCAAATCGGAGGAGGAGCGAGCTGCCATGCCAAGGTTGCCACGGCCGTCATCCCTGCTGGACCCCACGTGTCAGTGAGACGCGGTGTTGTGGTCGCCGCTGGCCCGAACGTCGCCGTCGCCAAGAGGAGGCCGGGTCGCCGCTAGGCCCTCCCCGTCACCGTCATGCCAAGGTCGCCGCCGTCGTCATCCCTGCTTCTTCCGGCGGGGGTGCCCCTCTGCGCGTCGGCGCCGGGAGGGGGACGCCGGCGCTGCCTCTCCCGGGGCCTCCTCCGTCTCGGCGTCTCCTGCTCGCGGCATGGCCGGTCTCCATCCACCCGCACGCGCTCTCTCCTCCCCTCCTCTCTCCACCCGGTCTGCGTCCAGCCGCCGCCCCTGCAGCAGCTCGGCCGTCGTCGGGCTGCTACCGCTTCCGCCGCCTCCTCTCTCGTCGAGGTCGAGGGCCGCGCTGGTGCCGCCAGCGCGGTACTTGGACGGGTCGGCGTGGCGGCCGGTGAGCTCCTGCACGAGCGCGCGGAGCCCTCCTCACTGGACTCCGTCCACCCGTGCAAGAGGAGAGAGGGTAGAGGAGAGAGAGAATGTCTCACTCATATGTGGGCTCTACCGTATTTTATTATTTTTTTCTAATTATAATGTCACTTAAGCATGTATGTAGAACGAGTCGCGAAACCGCTGTTCAAGCTGTCGAGAGAGTTAATTTACACTGCTTTTATAAGTTAGAGGACGTTTTATAACTGATTTTATAGTTAAGGGACACAAATAAAACTCTACCAGGGATCTAAAATGGATATTTTGGTTCAAGCAAATCACATAAGCTCAAGCTGGGCCTTGAGAGTCTTCCAAAGAAAAGGGATTAAGCCTTGGGCCTTGGCCTGTGTGGAATCGTGGACTTCAGTGTGCCGCGGCGCGTCGTTGCCCGGGCTCGCCGACACCCTCACCAACAACACCAGAAGTCACCCACTCACTCACTCACTCCCCCCACCCACCGGCCACCGCGCGCGGCCAGACGCACCCGCCTCACGCGCCGGCTACGCGTGCCGCACCGAGATAGCAGAAAGCCGCACACTGCGCCCGCACCGCACGCAAGCCGTGGACACTGCCGTGCGCCTGTGCCGTGCACTCATCAGCGCGCGAGGAAAAAACACGCCCAAACACCACAAACGGGGCTGGGTACGGGGAGAACAGCTTCAAAAACCACCACCATAACACGGAGGCAAACGAGACGGTGGCGAGCACGGCACATGGCCTGCAGCCCTGCACAGGCAGCAGTACAGCCGCGCCGCGTGGCCGCGAGTGCGGTGAACAGGGCCGCTCCATGACACATTGACACCACGCCTCTCTCTCTCTCTCTGCCTCTCCCTCCAGCTCCCACGGGCCCCCACGGCGACTGTGGCGCACTCACCCGGGCCCGTCCCTCCTATTCGGCCCATGAGACGGCGCCATGCCTGCCTGCCTGCCTGGCCGTGCGCCCGGGCCAGTCCAACTCATGATCACGGGAGTCAGGCAGTGGGCCCCCGTGAGCTCGGACCACAGCAGCCGCGGTCCCTGTAGCTGTGCTGTGTGGGTTTCGCAACCATTTTTGTCTATTGGGGAATTCCGTATTTCCGTGTGGTACCGGCAACGGTCCATCGGTTTCGCCATCATGGAACGAGTTAACCAACAATTTGGGCTTCGTCGTACAGCTGAGCTGGTGCTGCTTTAATTGGAAGCTTCTTTGGAAGGCAAAAATACCTGTTGTTTCGTATAGGGATTAAACTTTTTTTCTGTGTAATTACGGATTTCAGAGCTATAGTTGTGTTTAGAACAGAGGTTGATTTCCATGTGAGCTCAGTAGGAAATGCCTTGATTAATTTCGTTCCAACCAGACCATATTACGCAATCACGAGCGCTTCGGGTTACAACATGTGACGTTGTGGATTTGAAAATTCAAATGCGTACACGAAAAAACATTGTTGACTGTTGACTTTTCGAACAGTCTTCTCCGAAACAGCATATATACTGACATGTAGGCATGCATGTTCCAATGCTTGACAATCACAGATTCGCAGGCCGAACCACATGTGTGTGGCATGATGCCTACGATTTGGTCGCGCTGGGACCTCACATACAGTTTGTTTCTCCCCTTGATCTTGGATTTAGGCCACTGAACTGTGTTGCTTTAGTGAGGTGCCAACACACACAGCTCCAGTGGATGACAATTTGACACGGGTTTGCAGCACTAAACATGCCATTTGCAGAGCAGTTTATGTAGCAAGACAAAATCCCACACCTTCCATCCGTCGGTGCCAGGACAGGCATTAACCCTGCACCCTGCACTCTTACCATTCCTTCTAGCTCAATTCTCAGTGCAAACTTTGCTTGGTGTCTCTGTTTCTCCTCATCCTTTCGGCAGGACAGCTGAAAGCTACAAATGCTTGAGGAGCAGCATCTATATATATCAGAGCTAATGAATTATCATATGCAATATTCTAGAAAAACAAAACGTATGCGTCAGAGTACTGATCTATTCTCTTGTATTGTCACCATAATTCATTAATTGTAGTTGTACGATGTTTATTCTTCTCTCTTACAGAAAACCACGCAAAATATACTCCAAAGAACCTTTCACCAATCCATAAAACTTGTGATGCTTACACAAATAAAGCTGCTGGGAGTCAAGAAATTCAACAAAGTAGGCTGCTTTTTGCACCCATCTTTCTTACCGTTCTCGCTTTGCTTGTTCTTCCATTCTCTCTCTCCAGTGTCCAGTCTCTTGTCAATTCTACCTGACAGCAACAGTTGATTCGCAGATCGCAACGGGGCTTAACAACAAATTTGCGGCACACATCAATACGGACGATGGAAACGGAGACGACGCGGCTCGTATAATGGCATCTTGTAACGACGACGAAGGAAACACGGAAACATTCAGGTCCATATAAATGCCTTGAGCTTGAGAAGAAAACTATGTGTTCTAGAAGCAAGCAAGGGCAGGAGTACATAATTATGAAAGGTCCTACTGAAAATTTAAAGCACATGTGCCCAGGAATTAAACTTAGTAGTTCTCTGATAACAAGCACTAAAATTAGTAGTTGTCTAGTGGCCATTGCAACATTGCACTGCATGTGCAGCATTCTTAGAGTTCAAGCCGTTTAATCCGCTACGATTCTACTAAACCATACCGGTAATCATGTTCGCCATTCTCGGCTCAACTTCTCAAAGAGTTTGTTTGCAAGTAGGCCTACTTAATCGGAAGGCCTGATGAGAGACAGAAACAGTTGGCTATTTGCTTACACGAAATCTGTTGTTAAAAATTAAAACAGCTCCCAGCTAAAGGCATGCAATTCTTGAGATCAGGTCGCCTTCAGTAATAACCAACCATCCCACGTACAAGCATCGTAGGCCTTATTTTATTGTTTCTTCCAGTGAGATGTTTGGCATAAGAATGACAGAATTGATGCTAGTACTACCAACTAAGAAAGTAAGAAAGTTGTTGAGACAGTGACCATTATCTTAGCTCAGCCTGTTCAAGTGTTCATACGATAGATAAGTGATTGATTAACTACTAACTAATCACTGTGGGTTATGCAGGAGTGATGATCTAAATAATGGCTCTCCCGGGACGGAAAGGGAAAAAAAGAAAGAAAAGAGAGATACGGCGAGTTCCATTTCACCAGCTGTACCCCACTGGTACGTCTCGCTTCCATGTGGGCCCTGTCTTTTGACCCCCCACGTCAGCGGCGCAGCCAGATCATTCCAAAAGCGGACCACATCCCCACGTAACCCCACACGCGACCGACCCCCCGGGAAAATATATTTATTACAAATAGGTACTCGGCGAGCTCGTGCCTATATATAAGGCTCTTTCAGTTGGCTCCCTCGTCGTCTCCGTTACAACACACTGCCACTGCGAGCGCCGTTCCCCTCCTCTCTCTCCCATGGCGGATTCCTCGAGCCGTCCCGCGAAACCCTAAATGGCGAACCGGCGGCGCCGCCACGCCCCTGTGCCGTAGCCTCGCCGCCGCGAGCTGGTCGGAAGGTAATCCCTGCTTCGCCTCCCAACCACTAAACCGGCGGATCTTACCTCATTTGGCATCGTCCCCGGATCCACGCCGATCTGTTCCTCCATCATCCCAACCGCCTTACACAAATTTTGCTCAATTCATGTAGAACAACGCCTCACCGCTCGATCCGCCAAGTGGAGTAGGAAGCGTGTCTTCTCCGGGAGGCGCTATGGGGAGCGATCTGAAGGAGATGAAGTACAGGCGGAGGATTGGGCTCGACGAGCGAGCGCAATGCAGCGAGCAGAGGGCGCTCGACTGGCGCGCGCTGAAGCAGGACCCCGTGGAGTTGCTCCGCAAGCTGGACGAGCTGAGGGAGCAGATCACAAGGTCCTGCCAGATCGTTGAGCCACCGCGGGAGCATCGTCGGGCGAGCCGCCGAGCACTCTCGTTGCTCCCTGAGAATCCTGAGCCACCACCAATGCCGGGGTATCACCGTTCACGCTATGGTGGGCGGTATGGGCACGGCTTGCCGCCGAGCCCCTATGAGCTGCCGCGTCCTGAGCTTGGGGAAAGGTACTCTAGACAGTCAAGTGGGCGGTATCGCCAGTATCAAGGGAGGCAATGGGATAACTGTGGAGTTGGACATGGGAATTACAATCCTCATGCATGTTCCTGTCTGCATTGTCTACATGGACAGAGGACTGCACCACAAGAAGAGCACATTCCAATGGCGAGGTACTTTGCTGGGCAGCATGAGTGCTACCTGTTTGAAAGGTCTCCATCTGTCTCATCAGACTATGATCGGAGGTCTGTGGCATCATCATTGTACTCACATCGATCAGTATCAAAGAAGAGGGCAGAGTATTTTCGGAAGAAGGCAGAGCATCTTTGCCGTCCTGTCTATGGTGCCGCCCCATTTGTTGTGTGCAGCTCTTGTTATCAGCTATTGCAGGTGCCTATGGAAAAATGCATGGGGAGGAATCGGCTGCAGTGCGGGTCTTGCTCTGAGATTATCAGTTTGAAGCGTGAGGAAAAAGTTATTCCGTTCTCACCATCAGCATCCTTTTGTGTGTCCAAAACTGAGCAAGGTTCAAATGATCAAACTAGGCAAGATTTTGAGCACCAGCTCAATGATTTTGCCAATTCTGCTTTTTATAATCTAAATGAGCATAGCAGCATGCAAATCAACATAGACTTTGGTGATGATCATTCGGTTTCTTCTACCATTAGTCACGACAGGACTGACAAAGGGTGTGAATCAAACAGGAGCATTCAGGTAAAAACAGATGGGCTCTTGTTGTCTCCAAGTAGATCTGGAGATATTGAGAGCACAAAGGATATATTATGCGAAAGAGATGCTGAGTGTCAGGTAGAACCTTCAGATGCTCGAATCAACCCATGTTCCCCAGTTTTAGAGGACAAGCTTGTTGATCCATTGTGCAGCCAGGAAAAAGATAATAATAGCGAGAACCTAGGCATGGCTAATAGATCCGATGTAAATTGCAAAGGAGTACACAAAGTTAATGATGATGATGGGAGCCTTAGGATGGGAAGCGAACAAAAGGGCAAGGAATGTAATGAAGATTCCCTTGTAGATGAAAGCATGTGCAAAACACATGAACAGAAGAGCAAGGAAGTTCACTATTATAGCCTTGAAGATGTTAGCAAAACGCATGAATTAGATAGTACAAAAGATGATATTAGCAGTCTTGAAGATGGAGACTGGGAAAGTAAAAAAGATGATACCAACAGTCTTGAAGGTGAAAATCTGAATAAGGAATATGAGCAAAAGAGCAAAGAAGATGAAAATAGTGTCCTTGAAGCTGAGAATGTTAACAAGGGGTTTGACGAAAACAACAAAGAAAATAACAATAGTGCCCTTGAAGATGCCAACGCCCCCCTTGAAGATACTAGAAGTGCCTTTGATGCGGCAAGCTTAAGTGTGAGATCTGAAGAAAAGAAAACAGAGGAAGAAAATGGAAAATTGGACCAGCCTCTTGTTGAAGATGGTAATGCCTTTGTAGAGAGTGGTGGGTCATCATTTAATGAGCGTACAAATTCTGGTTTTTCTCGTGGTTCTTCTGAGACTGTGTTAGAAGAAGATCAGCCCTCGACTGGTAAGAGTGGTGATTCGAAATTTTTTGCTGGTTTCCTGAAGAAGGGTTTCAAGGACCTTTCTTTATTTAATCAGTCCATGGACAGTGTTAAGGTTTCAATTAATGGCCATCCTATCTCTGAAAGAGCTCTTAAGAAGGCAGAGAAAAAAGCTGGCCCTGTTGAGCCTGGCTCGTATTGGTGAGTGACTACTATAGTAATAAATTGTTTGGCAGTTTGCTGTATATGTTTTAGTTTCACCGAATGGACTGGTTTATTTTGTTCATAAAACTATAAAAGTTAACTTTGATAGAGTCACTCATCTTCAGCATACCAGAATCACTTATCTAACTTTCTACAAGAAAACCTGGGCTATCGATGGAAATCTTGTTGAGCTTCTTAACTTTGAACTTGCATTAATGGAATTATTTTTCCTTGTAGCTGTGCAATAGACTTCTATACCCACAGTATTTTCAAATTTATCGTGAAAGTTTCACCTGATTTGGGGCTTTGTTTTGGCAAATGATAGGCACTAATGTAATATTATTCTGAAGTATGTATTTATGTATCTAAGTAGTTTCCTTTCAAGGTATTTTTTGTTGAATAGTTATGATAGATGTTGATATGATTAAATTTCTATTGGCTCATAGAGATTTTTTTAAAGCCAACATTAACAATTCTGGTTCTTCTGTTCATGATGAAGGTATGACTACCGTGCTGGATTTTGGGGTGTCATGGGACGAGAATGTATCGGCATTATCCCTGTAAGACGAGTTCTTTGTAAACTATGGTGCTGTTAGAGAACTTCGTTCTGAACTTCTGATGATGTTTTTTTAATGCGCAGCCATTCATAAGAGAGTTCAATTACCCGATGGCCAGTAACTGTGCTAGTGGGGATACTGGTGTTTTCGTGAATGGGAGAGAACTTCATCAGAGAGATCTAGATTTGCTTGTAGGACGAGGGCTTCCACGCATCTCTGGGAAATCATATTCCGTTGAGATTTCTGGAAATGTTACTGATGAAGCAACTGGCAAGAAGCTACGCAGTCTTGGCAAACTTGCTCCCACGTGAGTTTCTTTACATTCTGTGCCTTTTCTTGTTCAAAGTTCAAACAGTTGACTTCTTTATCTTATGTAAGGTGTACCTTCTGTTTCTCAACATCTATCGCATTTTTTTCAACATCAATTACTTTGCCCATTGCATTTTTCTGAAACTGCTTTAGTACAAAATGCAGGAACTTAGTATTTTAGTCAGGCATTCTGCTTTTGTTTTCCAGAATTCATTTAGCTCAGGATCACTAGCGTTACTTATGTGAGATTACACATCTGATACATCTCAAAAGTATCATGTCTGTGAATACGGTTGATATTGAAGATATTTCATCATTTTTATCTTACCATAGTCCATTGTCTATTCTTTATTTGTTAACAATCCTTAGTGCTGATGTATAATCTTCCATCCAAGCACTGAAGCTTCATTAGTGTTCCATCATAAAATCATGAAGGCCATGGTCTTCATGTTGCTTGTAATTTAAAACATTTTGATTTTAATTTGGGCTGAGCACTTGCAATTTTGCATTGGAGCTGTATGGCTCTGTACATGCATTTTCATCAGTCATGTGTTTGCAGTAATGGTGTGTCATGTTGCATGCTGATATTGTGCATGTCAGAGCAATGTCTCCTGGCCCATTTTTAGAGGTAGGTAGACCGTAGACCTGGCTACTGGCTAGAGCACTTAGCTTTACGAAGTGAAACATGTGCATTTCCTAGGACCATCTACTGGAAAACTCAGCCTGATGGAAAATAATCCCATTCAGCTTGCCATATTTTTTTTATTTCAAGTCATTACTGCTAATTATTTCGGAATGAAATATAAAAAGTAGCACCACAAGTACTATAGCAATTCCACTATACCATCTCACCAAAGCTAAAGACCTTATCTGGCTTGATGCTCTGGCTAAATTAATAATTTTAGGAATGGAAGTTAAACATCATTTTTTTGTGGCTCCTTTCAAAATTCTGTCTTTGTTCCTGTAGTAGCCCACGACACACATTAGTAATGTCAATAGTTTGTGCCAATCATTTTGTTTGTATCTGGATCTAGCGTTTTTTTTAAAAATATATATATAATCCTATCACTTTCTTAGCTCTCACCAAGGCATCTTGACAAATTTGCTTTTATTATGACTATCACAATCTACTTACAGTTATCAAATTTTCCTTGAATAGGATTGAGAAGCTGAAGCGAGGTTTTGGCATGCATGTCCCTGAAGAGTTTAGATAGCTGGATATAATAGTGGATCTCTTTGCTAATAATTCCTCCCCCTCAAAGCTGCAAATCGGAGGCAAGTTTGTGATGTCTACTAATAGTGGGATTGAAGCTCTTTAAGTAGTACCTCAAGCCTAGATGCACAGCAAGTTGTGGTGCTCAAGAAGCTGGTAGATCACATCTTCCCATGATTTTACTATTAATAATCTTCCTCCTAACCTCAATGCCTTTTACTGAAAATGATTCGATCCACCAGGCAGCTCTAACTTCTGCTCTGCCTGTACATGTTTCTTATCTGTGTTATCACGATGTCGATATGTTGCCTCACCATGGGAAGCATTAGGTATATGTGCAATTGTCGGCTTGTAATGTATTTGGCAGAGGCTATACCTTTTTCTAATATATATTTGTAAATATATATTCTTGAATCACCTCTTTCTGGTATCACGGTCGCCTCCCCCTAGATTTTGTATACTTGCAGTGACACTGGCCAGCTAAATTTGTGAGACTACAGTACTCAAGAACTAAAAGTCAAGATACCCAAGCATGCTTGTAGTTTCACACTTATGGCACTCATGCTCCAAAATTTTTGGTAATTACTATCCTTGCTGAAGGTTTTTTTTTTTTTTTCACATGAACAGTACTGCAACTTTTTGGGCTAAAATGGTGGCCTGTGGCTTTGTGGGAACTGGGAACCAGTTCATTGATAACATCTGTTCCCCTTATGGTACTAACATATTTTCTTTCAGACAACTCAAGTACAGGTAAGCATGCAAGCATGCTAGAATTGACTCTTCTGGTTGGAGGCTTGGAGCCGGTTGTTTCTTCCTGCACTGATCAACACGAATCAAACCATTAAATCTGATAAGCCTCTGTCTCTCTTGTGCCGCCCCCGAATATTGCTGTCGTTGTCATTGCCCTTTGGCTAGACGTCTAGAACTGAGTTACTGGGCTACTGAAGTGGTTTGTGTTGCCGCCAGGCGATTGGTTCGCTCCGCCTCAGCAGCATCCAGTAACACTGATTTCTATCAGACAGGTCAGTACATTCTTGCCAGATCAAGACATAGTGGTAAACAAGATTTCATAGATCTAATGAGGCTGCCCCTTTTTCGTGTTAACAAAACGTTATCCGTAGAAAGATGGTGGGCGTAGCCGTTTTTCCACGGGAGCACTACATCTCAGGCGCGTGCATGCATGTAGTGCGGTTCGATTCGGAAGTTGGAATCATCGATTTGTGCCCGCTACAGATATTACACTGTGATCTGATATCTACGTGCATTGCGAGTGGAAAAAAAAAGTACCATGAGAATCTACACGTATAGCTTGCTCCTTTAGGGAAGGTAGCACAAAGTGGGCTAACAAAAAGAAAAAAAAGAAAAATGAAGAGTTCAACGAGCCGGATTCAGTGTCGTTGAAATATATAAGCCGATGCTGCAGAGGCAATCATCTTAGGATGTTCAGGCAATTGTTTTTCAAGTCTGAAATATTTCGAACAGCAGAAAAACTAAGCAAGGTTTCCACAGGTGCGTCAGCAGCATGCTGGCGGTAAAAAGCGGTGTAAACTTTGGTTTTGCACCTTTTGTTCCTCGTATATCGAGAAAAGAATGGTTAAATTAGTTGTGGCACATATAAATTGTTCATGTTAGAACTAGGCTATTTTATAATCAGGGTATTAAAGCTAGCAGTTTTAACTAGTGGATTACATCTAGACGTCTTAAGATCAACGTCCAAATACTACCAATAGTATTTAGAAAATCAAAATGGAGAAATGGACTAATTCATCAAGGGAAGGCAATTTTTTTACTAATCTTATCAACTCGTATCCAACAAGTCGTATGTTTTCTTTGTTCGTGCGGATGCGTCTTCGTTAGGATTTTAGTGAGGTCAAAAGTGTCATGAGATGTGTATGCATATCGGTATTCGTAAATGTGTATCTTCCATGTAACTAAAGAACAAAACTACTTTCCCTGGTCATAAATATTTGATGTATCATAAATATTTGATGCTTAGTACTAGATATTGTCAAACTCTAGAAACTTTGGCCACAAGTAATTTCTCAAATGCTTTGCTTTAAAAAATAGTACGCGTTGATTTACCTTAATGAATACTAATATGCTATCATAATATTACAAACCTAATAAATTTTATGAACTTTTCAATATAAAATTAATGACCAAAGTTTTAAACTTCGATCGAAGTTTATCCTTAATGTCAAATAGTTATGATCGGATGTAGTATAAAATTTGGACAAAGACTAGATCAATGATTTAGGGAAAAAAACCGGAAATATTTCTCAAAAAAGAATAGGTTCCTCACCTATTTGATTGTCACGCCTAGAGATTTAACTAATTTCCAGACAGTTTTGTGTATTAAAATCCTCGTGCCGGAATCAAGTCGGGGTACACAAAATGACAAATTAATATACATATCCAAACGTAAATAAAGCATAAATACTTACAAAAGAGTCACTTAGTTCTTACACGGAAGAAGGCAACATCGGAAGGTCGATCCTAACGTGGCTTCAGCTTCACTCCACAGGCAAACTCAACTGGGGTATAACCCTTGGTCTTCTAAGCTCGTCTTCAACACGAAAGTATTTCACTTCTGAAAGGGGAAAATATAGCAAGGCTGAGTACCACCCACCGTACTCAGCAAGTCACACCAATGATACAGTCGTGTACAGGGTGACAAAGGGATGTTTATGGCTCTTTTGCATAAAAACATTTGCAAATAGTTGCATTTAAAACAATAAAACAATTCATTAAGCAATTCAAGATTTATTTCCACTGAACAATATTACACTACGTTGATCAAGCTCAACCATCTACCTGAACTAATTAGTGTATCCCATACCGTCGGTTACCACGGTAACCACGCACCGCCGGGGTACGGTAAGGGTAACCGGCGGTATGGTTTCCCCAAATTTCATCTGAATTCAAATTTTTTTTAAAAAATAAAAAATCCAAAAAATTCTAGTATGTAGTACTAGAATTATGGATTACTATGGTGAAGAAAGTTTGTGAAAATAATGAAGTTTACTTCATATTTTGGAGCTCCATCGAAATTGAAAAAAATAAGAGATAGGTTGGGATATAATTTCTACTTTATTTAAGTGTAAAAACAATAGCAAGGGTTATGCAAAAAAATTATGCAATATTACATTGTTTTTTAGAGATATCCACAATTTTTTCCTGAATTTTCTACTATTTTTTAGAATTTTTTACTATGTTTTACAATTTTTTCTGCAATTTTTTCTTTTCAGCTTCAACATACCGTGGTTACTGCGACCTTACCGTGAGATTTGAAAGTTTTGAATTTAAATTTTTGAAGATGAAATTCGTGCGGTTTTTGGTGGTTACCGCGATAACCGCCTTACCATAGGGGGGCAGTAACCTCCCCCCAAACGGTAAGGGCAACCCTAGAACTAACCCGATTCCGTGAAGTCAAGTTAATTAAACAGTGTGACTAATCACAGTGAATCTCGATCGGTCGCCCATAACCGTGGGCACGGCTATTCGAATAAATTTACTCTGGCAAGAGGTGTACAACTTTACCCACAAGACATAGACCCACAACATGTTTTCGTGCGCCGGCGTGCCACCATGACACCCCGAAAAGGGATTGTGATAGGACCGTTTTCATAACCCTCCCAAAACCATTCACAACAGGCTAAGGTTTCACCTCCCGCATAGGGCGCACCATGTGACGGACAAGCTACCCCCTTATGCCACGGTGGATCTAGAAGCCAATCAGTGTCGTACCCCAGTCCAACGCAACTCCATCATGCTCACCCTCAACTAGGTGCCTAGGAGAGGAGCGAGCTATACGACAAGCTCAGTTGTTGCCCACGCTGGCTTGTGGTAAGTACGAGATGCGTCACAAGGGTTTCCCACGAACCGGTCCTTAATTGCCATGGTGCAACCAGCAAAACCATGCACCCAGAGCCCACCATTAAGTCATGTTTTAGTTAAATAATTAAGGCCAAAGCACCATGGCCAAATGTCTCAATCTCGTGGCTCATCAAATTACCAATTCATAAGTGAAATTGTTATCCCATCAATTATCTAGTTATACTAAGCATGGCTAAGCATATCCTATTTCTAGCTAGGTCAGCGAGAGGGAGCAAGCTAGTCAAGTTATCACCCAAGTTAACAAGAAATGGATACCAAATAAACAGGGTTACAAGCAAGCAGATAGGTAATCCCATATTCTATGTAATTCAGCAAAACAAGTAATATTTGTAATAACAAAACATTTCACAAACTAGGTTCAACATGCTCAAGGAGGAATATGTGACTTGTCTTGCTTCCTCGATTAATCTTCTGGAACACTTTCCTCAAGGTCGCGATCCTCCAAAACGTTAGATTCTATGCGCTAACACACAAAATGAGAAAAAAATACTAACATAAATCAAGTAAATAGTACATGAAAAGTAAACAAACATGTAGAGCTCAATTTTAGATGAATTTTGCAAGTTGAATGGTCCAATTTAGAGTTTATATGAATTAGTTATGAATTTTAGAAGTTTTCTTTGAATTTTTACTCTAAATAGAAAAATCCTAAATGATTTATTGCGCATTAATTAATGTTTATGGTGTCAGCCCAGGGGAGGGGGCCGGTCCGACAGACAGGCCCACCCATCATTGACTCAAAGGGGTGGCTCATGGTGGACCAAGTCCACGCGCGGTCGAGGCACGGGTGCACCACGCAGCGGCTGACATGGCCGCCACGTCAGACTGCGAAACTGAGGTGGCGTCGATGTGGCACTGTCGTGGTGGCAGCACAGATGCGGCGAGGGGTGCCATGTGGACAGGCTAGATCCGCTCGAGGGCAAATTGGACGGCCACAGGTGAACGAGTAGGCCTCGCTAGCCTCCCGAAGGACGGCGGCGGCACGCACGGCCCGATGGTCGTCAGCAGTGACCATCCGACATGGCGGCCCCGGCGAGCAGTGGAAAAGGACAGGGAAGAGGATGGTGACCTCATTAAGGGCTCGCGGCGAATGGGGATGGTGAGGGAGAGACGACGGTGAGGTTTTGGCAGTAGAACTCCTCGGGATGACAGGGGCGACGGTGGAGAGGGGATTAGGGTGGAGGAAAACCGTACGGGACGGTGGAAAATGGTGAATGGAGGCCGCCGCCGCCGGCGGAGTGCACCTCGCATGGGACGGCAGCGCTCTGGTGGCGATCGGGCTCGGGGAAGAGGCAGCTGAGGTGCTCCTCAGCCATGCGAAGCTAGTAGTGCGATTGCCAATGGCCAGAGTAGCGGCAATTGACGATAGCAAACGAATGGAGGCGCAGTGCTTACGGGTGGCGACGAAGGTGGAGCTCCTGTGGCTAGCAATCCGAGGAAGATGTGCCGGGCGGCTGCGCGCGTGCGTGGAGGGGAAGTGGGCCGGTTGGTGGTCCAAGACAAACGTAGAGAGGACGCCGGCCTGCTAGGCCGCAACCTCGTGGAGGAGGGGAGGAAGGATGGAGGTGGGCCGTCTTGGGGAGAAAGAAAGGCCGAGTGAGAGCAGAGCCGAGAGAGAGGAGAGATTGGGCCGGCAGGAGGGATGGGCTGAATTCGGCCCAGAACTGTGGATGGGTTTTTATTTTGTTTCTTTTTAGATAATTACTGAAATGAACATTGTATTATTAAAATTAGATATTAAGCTCTGAAAATTTAGGAAAAAATTCAGAGAGTATTTTAGGTCATGGAGAATTTAGGAAAAATATCTCCAGCCATGATTTAATAAAGGAAATTTTATTCCCCATATTTAATTCACTTCTTAAATGTTTTACACTGTATTATAATTTCTAGAAATCATGTATTGAATTATTTTTAAATCCCTGAGAGAAATTAGGGTGTGATATCAATGCCGACAAGAATTACGGAAAAGAGAGAAAGAGGAGCATGCTAGTTGCAAGAAAACTCTAGGTTGTAGCCTTGTAGGCTTTTGACTAGGGTGTTGTCACCAGGGTTCACCCTAGTGCTAGTAAGGTGTTTACCGACCCTCTGATAGCGTGGTAACCACGGTAACCACGATAAATTCGTATTCTAAATTTTGAATTTAAATTTTTGAACTCCGCACAGTAAGCCACGGTAGCCGTGGCGCGTTGAAGCTGAAAAAAATATGAAAAAAATGTAAAACGTAGTAAAAATTCTTGAAAATATTGAATATCTCTAGAAAAACAATGTAACATTGCATAAAATTTTTAGCATAACCTTTGCTATATTTTTTTACACTTAAATAAAGTAGAAATCATGTTCCAATCCATCTCTAATTGTTTAACTTCAAAATATATAGTAAACTTCATTATTTTCACAAACATTGTTCACCATATAGCAATAGAGATTATGTACTACTGGTAGGAAGTTTTTTGAATTTTTTCCATCGTTTTTTTAATTCGAGTTTGAACAAAATTCATCAAACTCTATTGTTGGTAACCCTTACCGACTCCTGCAGTAAGCATAATTACCGCGGTAAGGTGAACCCTAGTTGTCGCATCTATTAACACATTTACTGTTGTTCTCAATCAATCAACTATAAAACAGAGTAAGGCCCCGTTCGTGCAGCTGCTTATTTTTTTGTTTCCGCACGTTCCCAAAACGATTGGTGGTGATTTTTGCACAGTAGCTGTAAAAAGTAAATAGATCTATTTTAGGTCTTATTAAGCCATAAGTCTCTCTACGTTTTGCACATTTCCAGTTTCGTCTGAGCTAGGGGAATCTGGCAAAGTTTTGTTGTGGCAGTTTTGTTCACCGAACCAAACACTGAAAACACACTCTTCGTGACTAAATATCTGATGACACCAAATTTTGGTAAGGTTTGGTTGTGGTAACTGTGGTCACCAACTTTAAACACACTCTTCGAGCTTTGCTACAATTTGGTCATGGGGTATCCAGTAGTTTAGCCAAACAATGCCAAGGAAATGAAACAAGGAGCCAACACAGAGGCACACAAAATGGGATGACAAAAGGGCCTTTTGTCCAAACACTAATCAGTCATGTAAAGCCACGTGAACGTCACATAAATTTGACAAGGCAAAAATATCCAACGAACTAATTTTAGAAAACCATATTTATGGACCTAAGGATTTAAACCCTACTAGTTAAACTCACACACTTACAACTTCACCATCACGCTAATGATACTTCTAAGTTCTAAAGTTCCGAAACGTCCGACGACACTGGGCACTCAGGCTTGCCGGCGGACCACACCACTGTAACACATTGTGTTTACAGTATTAAAGACATGCTAATTGTTTAAACAATTCATGTACGAGTTTTGTTCAAAGATCTACTCTTCGTTTAAAAGATATAAAAATTTTAGTATGAAAAATTTATCTAAAAATATAATAACTTTTATATCTGTAGGATCAAATACAATAACCAAGCCTGCCAGATGGGGTGAATGGTAGAACAGCCAAAAAAACCAAAATCTTTTGCGGAATAAAACAAACCCTTAAACCTGGATGGAGTGTACCGGTCAGACCGTCTCTGTTGCGTCGGTCTGACTGCCGTATGTCTACCAGTACGAACCGCTGTCATCGTCACCAGTTCTTGTGTCGATGAACCGTTGGAATTCAAAAGGATACACACCGAAGATGTTTCTTTCAAATAGATTAACTTTATTGCATCAAAATATATTTACAAAGTGCATACAAAGCACTCTCCTCTCTTAAAACTAAACCCTAACTTTTCTCTTTTCCAAAAGTTATTTTTCTAAAACCTCAACCCCTCATCTATTTATACCTAAAACCTCGTACACAAAGTAGGAGTAGAATTTCTAGTCCCATTAGGACTCAAACCCTCAATTACCAAATTCTGTATTATAATTACCAAATCAAATTCTCCTTTCCATAGTCAACTTAGATTCACTCCTAGTCTAAGTAGGACTCGACTCTAGTCCTACTAGGACTCACTCCTAATCTGAGTAGGACTCGACTTCCTCTTTTCCATATGTACACAATCCCTCTTGTATGCAATGTGGAATATTCACTTCCACATGTATTGATATCTAGCCTTTAGTATCCCGCATGATCTCCCGATCATTCGGACATTCAATTCTCTCAAACAAGTCTGACTCCCGATCTATCACCGGCAATATTCTCGAGGCCTCAAGACTCACCTACATATGCAAAAACAAAGATACCATATCGAGCAAAACAAGCTTCTTTCCCAACTTGACTCGTATCTAGTCACACACACTCATACCAATATTACAGTTATTTTTAAACCAATCTCTTATTAAAAAATTATTGCAAAGTCAATTGTTCATCACAAAATATTAATCATGACAATGATTCTACAATCTCCCCCTTGATGAACACATTGGCAACATCTCTAAAATGCAAATTGATGTTTTGAAAAATAAAAATCAAGAAGTATAAAACTCTTTTCTTTTTTTTAAAGAAGAATCTCTACTATATTTGCAATAAAAGCACAAATATCGATTTTAAAGAATCGATACTTGTCAAAACTTTTCAAACTTCAAATTCTCCCCTTTTCTTAAAATAGCCCCTTTCTTTAAACATGATTTTGTATATTTTCTTCCCTTTGACAATGATTTTCATCAAGAATTAAAAAGAGAGAATATAACAACCATAAAAGCATAAATATTAATGAATATAAATATTTATCAATTTTTCTTCTTCTGACTTTTCTTTTCTAAGAGTTTTGAATATCCTTAAGGGCAACTTAAGACAATGTGTTGCAATGACAAGGGAGATAAAAGTGATCACTAGCTAACAGCATGAATTAGAATATAAACATGAACCATGGATATTAACAGATTAAGTTCAAATCAGCATTAAAAGATTCATGTATTCAGTAATTTATAACCAACATGATCTTACAACACATAGATTGAAGAAAAAACCCCCACACATAGACAGCTGAACTAAATATCTTCTCTCAAATTAATTTGCTCTTTACAAGAGAATTTTCATCAGTTTTATTTCTGAGTTTCTGCTCATTTGCCTATTAATAGCACAAAAGAAAATCTCTCCATTATTTCGGTACGTCTGTCGTGATACTGTTTCTAAGGATTGGCACCCATTATTTTCCTCACGTCGGATACGTCCTTGTCGTGAATACTGTTTCCAAAGATTCCGTATCATTTTTTTTCTTTTTCTCTTATATAAGCTTTTTTTTACTTGAGGATCTCTAGAGCAATTTGAGGAATGAAAATTTCAGCAAGCATATATATGAGGCATAAGTCATTCAAACAAGCACTAGTGTCAATATTGCACTATTTACTTAATTCAAGTAAAAGAATTTAAATGTCATGCATCTCTCCCTTAAATCACATCAAAGGCTCATATCAAAGACTAGAATGTATATAAGCTAAACTAGGTACCAAACAGACCTGATATATTGTAGGAAGCACAAGAAATATACTCGAGCTATAAAACAAAGCTTACTTTATTTTTGTTTCAAATTAGAAGCATGCAATAAATTAAACATAAATATATCGAAAAACATAAACTCCCCCTCAAAACAACCTCCAAACCCTCTCGACGAAAAAAAAAGCAAATCGAGAAGATATCAAAGGGTTTTGAAAAAAAACAACCAATTGCTAACGATATCCCAAGTTTCTCATAATTTGAAATATATCAACTGGTATTATTATCAAAAACTGCTATCTCCATAACTAGGAGAAAAAAAAGTAATAGAAAGTAAGATATTATATTTAGCTCAATTCATAAGTAGATCATTTATCTTAAAAGTAATGAGTTCAAACTCGTTTTAAGTGCATATGGGAGTATGCCGCCAAAAGACTTATGCACAAGAAGATGTCGAGGCCTTTGTATTGGGATTAGAAATAAGAATTTTAGGAATCCAACACTGAGACATACGACCAATAGAACCAGTAGGCAAAGCACATGTATATGCATAAATATAATCAATACCAGACTTACCTAAAAACTTACCTTGGGGCTTTACCAAAAACTTATCCGACAATACTGAAAGTCGGTCTAACCACCGTCAGCCTGTCGGTCTGATTGCTGACTGTGCCTTGCGGTCTAACTGTCCATAGCACCGGTTTGGTACCTTCTCTGGGGCTTGTGTGTCTGACCCGACCACTTTGAAAGAAAAGGCTCGACCTTTGCCACCCCAATCTTTCAAATTCACGTTCTCTATCTTTTTTCTGTTTTCTTGTAAGTCTAAAGCAAAACTGAACCAAATACCCATCCTTACCATAATGAGAGCAATTGTACTTCACATGTGTTTTTTCCTTAGAAGAAGAAGAAGAAGCAATTGCACAAATTGTAGAAAGGTTCAACAGAATTCCAGCGGATTTGAAAATCGTTTTCTTTGGTTCGGGTCTTGTCAAAATCTCACTACTATTAGGAAAATCAAGAATACTCGGTGGATGATTAGTAAAATAAGCATATCCATCAAAACCTATTCCACTATTACGTATGCTCACTTTAGAAGTATCCAAAATCATATTAAGTTTCCTTTTACCATCGGAAAACCTTTGGAAAGAACTTTTCAAATAAGCAAACCTTATTTGTCAAAGAAACACAATTTTGACAAGCTTTTGCAATCCTTTTTTGTTTGCGACAATTTGAGCAAGAAAGTACTTCGTGAGTTTTCATATCGTTTTGCAAAAACTCAACACGACCAAGAGCATCTTTTAATTTCATCTCATTTATAAAACACTTTGAGCAAGCTTTAAAACTTGAAACATACTTGCGTTGTTTAATCTTTTTAGCACATAAAAAATTGAACAAGGAATTAGCACCAAAAGCAACTTTATACTTTTTCAAAAGATTCTTTGTTAATAATATCTCATCAACAATACGAGAATGCAAAGTAAAACCAAGAGCAAAAGATAACTCAAGCTTTTTAGTTTTCTCAATTTCAGCTTCCAATCTTAGAGAAGTGTTAGTATTGACATTTCTTAAAGCAGTAATTTTATAATATAACACATTACAAGATTTGCAATCATCAATCATTAGGAATTATAGATTTTAATTTTGTAATTTCAGAATTTAAAACATTAACAGTATAATCATGTTTTCTAAGCTTTTTAGTATATTTATCAAGTTTATCAGTGAGATCAAAAGCAACATGTTCTAAGTGATCATAAGTAAAATTTACCTTGCCATCGTCGTTATCAGATTCATCTTCATCGGAGTTTGACACACTACGAGCAATGAGAGCTAAACTTGTAAAATACTTACCTTTGCCTGTGCTTTTGCTGACACTTTCATATTCTTCATCGCTCAACTCAACTTGCTTGAAGATTCTAACAATTGACGTATTAGTTTGCGTTTGCTGTTTTTTCTTTTCTCTTCAAAAGTTAAGCGCTTGTTGTCCTTCTTGTTCTTCTCCTCCTCGTCTTCCTTGTTGGATCTTCCGAGCTTAGGACACTTGGAACGAATGTGATTTAACTCTCCACATTCAAAGCACCGGACTGGGTCTCCTTTTTTCTATTCTTAATATTATTCAAAGCTCGAGAAAACTTAATAATAATCAAAGCCAAATCCTCCTTAGAGATTTGCTCAAGTTGTTCATCGGATGTGGCTTTCAAAGTAGTAAGAGAAAATGACAAAGAAGTATCCATAGAAGAAGCCGAAGAAGATACCAAAGCAGTGGATTTAGAATCAATTTTGCGAGAAAAAACATTCATCTCATGTGTCCTTTAATTTAGTGTAAAGAATCTAAGGTTAAGTATTCATATTAATAGATTCTTGAATTGAAGTGTACCTTCATCCCTTAGACAGACATATCAAGACCATTCAAAAGATATCTATCAATTTCGGACTATGTATAAGTTGTATTAAAAGAATCATCCACAGAACGAAGATTGCTAAGAACTTTAATTAAAAATTATGCAAAATGAATCAATCCAAAGATTCACCAGGTTTCATCTCAAATTTTATATAGTTCTTTTTAAACACATCTTTATGTATTTTCTTGATGTTAAAAGAACCTTGATAAAAATCACATAGGGCCTTCCATATCTCGTACTCAGTTTCAAAATGAGAAATCCGATCAAAATCTGAGCGAGAAACACCACTTAAAATTATATTTCTAGCTTGACAATTATTTTCAAATTTAACTTTGTTTCCTACAGTTATAGCCTCAAGAATATCATAAGTATTAGAAACTTTTTGCCAAATATCATAACCCTGAGACATAATAAATAATTACATCTTTTGTTTCCAAAATTGAAAATCAACTCCATCAAAAACATGCGGCTTGGTTGAAAATCGGTTAGCCATAGCTAAATCTCAAGATCGGTAAAGATTAAAAAGAGAAAATAAGGCTCTGATACCACTTGTAGGATCGAATATAAGAACTAATCCTACCAGAGGGAGGGTGAATGGTAGTAACACCAAAAACCAAAATCTTTTTGCGGAATAAAAGAAACCTCAAACCTGGATAGAGTGCACCAGTCAAACCGTCTCTATTAGGCCAGTCTGACCGCCGTATGTCCGCCAGTAGAACCGCCGCCTCGCCGCCGCACTCTTGTCGGATGAACCGTTGGAATTCAGAAGGATACACACCGAAAATGCACTTCAAAGTAGATTAACTTTATTGCATCAAGATGTGTTTACAAAGTGCATACAAAGCACTCTCCTCTCTTAAAACTAAACCCTAGTTTTTCTCTCTTTCAAAAGTTATTTTTAGGCCTCAACCCCTCATCTATTCATACCTAAAACCTCATACACAAAGTAGGAGTATGACTTCTAGTCTCACTAGGACTCAAACTCTTAATTACCAAATCTATTTATAATTTACCAAATCAAATTCTCCTTGCCATAGTCAACTTGGACTCAACTTCTAGTCCAAGTAGGACTCGACTCCTAGTCCTACTAGGACTTTACTTCTAATCCGAGTAGAACTCGACTTTCTCTTTCCATACGCACACAATTTCTCCTGTATGCCATATGGAATCTTCACTTTTACGTGTATTGATATCTAGCCTTTAGTATCCCGTGTGATCTTCCGATCATCCAGACATTAACTTCCCTTAAGTTGACTCCCGATCTATCACCGGCAATAGTCTCGAGGCCTCAAGACTCATCTACACATGCAAAAATAAAAATACCATATCCGAACACAATTTCTTTCCCAATTTGACTTGCATTAGCCACACGCACTCACACCAATATTCACAGTTATTTTCAAACCAATCTCTTATTAAATAAATTGTTTGCAAAGCTAATTATTCATCACAAAATATTAATCATGACAATGCTTCTATAATATCTACATTTTCTTTTTAACCAATCGCAAACTTCTACTACTAAAGTTTTTATCTATTTTTTTTCTCAAACAATCATAACATTTCTCTATTTAACTTTCTTAATATCTATACTGGATTCTAAAACGTTTTATATTTTGGGACGAAGGGAGTAGAAAATTTATGGATCCGTAGCTGGTTACAACAACCAGCAATTCTGCCGACACCTTTTGAATCAGTAACCAAACTGACCAATTTGATTTAGTTTTTTCCCCAATCTCTGAAGAAAAACAACGACGTCCACTTGAAACCTCCCGTCCTCACCTCATCGCCGATCCGGCCACGCAGAGGCGCGCAGCATAAATACGGGGGCCGGCGCCCTTCTCCCCCAACGCGAACTCCAGAAACAACCAGCCGATCAAACGGAGACACGGAAGCCTCTGGCACCTGCAATTGGAGCAGTGATCGCGAGATTAACATTTAATCGCCTCGTTACCACTCAAATTAACGCACCGATTAGGTTGGTTGATTAGATTAGGCTAGCGATCACAGAGGGAGGCAGGCACGCAGGCCGCACCCATTGATCTCTTCGCCTCACCGATCACCTCACCTTGTCCTATATAAATAGCGTGGCGTGCTAGCGCGGCAGCCCAGCGAGCAGGACAACTGGAGCCGAAGGCCATGGCGCCCGCCGTGTTCGACGCCGAGGCCGGCGCTGCCGCCAAGCCGCCCGCGCCCGAGGTGCCCGACGCCGGCGCCGCCTTCGTGCTCGAGTCCAAAGGTACGTAGGTTACCCCCGCCGCCGCCCCCGCCTTCCCTGCGCGCGCAATGCAAGGGCTGATTCTGAATTCTGATCTGTGGTTTGGGTGGTCGGAACTCGGAATCAGGGACGTGGTGGCACGCCGGGTTCCACCTGACGACAGCGATCGTGGGGCCGACGGTGCTGACGCTGCCGTACGCGCTACGGGGGATGGGGTGGGCGCTCGGCATCGCGGTGCTCACCGTCATCGGCGCCGTCACCTTCTACGAGTACTCCCTCATGTCCCGCGTGCTCGAGCACTGCGAGGCCCGCGGCCGCCGCCACATCCGCTTCCGCGAGCTCGCCGCCGACGTCCTCGGTAACCGCCTGATCCACCGCCTCGCCTTACATTCCCGTGTATACCCCATGTGCGTTCGGTGCAATGCCCACAAGCGGACAGCTTAGCTAGCCGCATCAATGCGGGCCTCATTTGGGCGCGGCGCCTTTGTGCACGGCATGGAGCAGCAGCCAGTCACACTAGCTGCCGTGCTGTTGCCGGCTCGCCGCCGTGCTCCCATTAATGCGTGCGTTGGTGAGTTCGCCGACGCAAGAAGAGGGGATGGCCCGACACATAATTAATTCGTGGTATGATATCACTTTTTCGTTGTGTTGTACTCCTGCATGCAGGGTCTGGGTGGATGTTCTACTTCGTGGTCACCGTGCAGACGGCCATCAACACCGGCGTTAGCATCGGCACCATCCTGCTCGCCGCCGATTGTCTCGAGGTACAAATCGTAGTTTCCCAGAACCCTTGAACACTTTGTCCTATATATGCATAGAAAGCTTAAGCTTATACTTACTAGTTTACTACCATGTTGTTTATGATTAGTTTATTGTTCTGGACAAAGTTTCATGTCATTTGTGTTTGGACAAGTTGTAGTATGGCCAACAAATTGGGAATGCCTGGACATAGTTGCCGTGTAAAATCAAGAAACTATCATGCTTCTTAGTGTGAATGTTGAATACGAATAAGATATTGCATTGCATAGATTACTATATATTTGGCCTTCGATGTCTGTTGTGGTCTAAATGGTTGGCTCTGATGAGTTTGACTCGAGCTGCTTCAGGATAGGAGGGTTGCTTTCTCTTATCCACTGATGCAACGACTTAATCAGCACGCTAGATCTACAAAAAACAAAGGAAATAAGTCTTATGCAGCTGAGCCATTTTCATGTACTTGTCGTTTTGACCTTGAAAGGATTGAACATATCGTTGCAGGCTAGATCTAGAATTACACATTGTGTATTCGTAATATGTTTGCGTCACAGCCAACATCCACGAGCATAGCTTCAAATTGTATGGAAGAAGATGATATTCCATCCTTGCATAGTCCCTTGACCTGAAACCTAAGTACTTCTATATAGACATTAAGTTCAGACAAGAAAACAACATGGGGGCAGAACTGTAGTCCATTACCTAATATTGTCTGTCAGTAAGGAGTCAGTATTACTGTAGTTGACCTGCTAGTCATTTACAATCTTCTAAAATTGGAAGTCATTTACAGTTAGTGAAATTGCATAGCAACTGTCTTTTGCCATGAGAAATTAACTAAAAATCGTTTTCTGTGCACTACTCAAATTATGAGTTGCATACTTGAATAAACTGGTCTTTTGTTATGCCAAAACAGATCATGTATACAAGCCTTTCTCCCCATGGTCCCCTGAAACTGTACCACTTCATCATCATCGTGGCTGTGGCGCTGGCCTTCCTCTCGCAGCTACCATCATTCCACTCGCTGCGGCACATTAACTTTGCCTCGCTGCTCTTGAGCTTGGGCTACACCATCCTTGTATCTGCTGCTTGCATTGGTGCAGGTATATTGGCTGAACTTTCCTCGTGTCACATTCTCTTTCTGTTCCAAGAACGTTTCTGTTAAGATTTCAGAGAAATTTATGCTGCAGATGGAGGAATTAGATTCCTAAAAAGGTTGGGAATTGGATCGGGAATCAGATGCCTTAAATCTATCAGTAGTACTTCATAAAGATACAGTAAATTCTGCTCCATTGTTTATACTATAAATACAACAAGAAAGTGCAAACAAAAGGAACGTAACTAGCTTTGCAGCCAATTCTTTTCAGTTATTCTTTGATGCATGATATCGGAATAAACTCGCCCAGACATGTCCTCACGGCATCATCATGGAATCGTTAGCCTGTGACAGTCTTCAACAAGACGCATTAACGCGTTGTTACTTGTTAGACGTTTCAGATTCCCAGTAAAACCATAGGCATTACAAATTACCAACAGAAAGGAGACGAAAAAAATGATCAATACCTGCAACTTGTTAGGGCACTCCCAATGCAAGAAACTATTAGCAGTTTCTATAGCATAGGATATTGTACCAAGAAACTATTCTTCCCAATGTAAGATTTTTCTATTGCATGGGATTTCTAGTAGTGATAGAAACCATATTTGCTCTCCAACGCGGTTATAGTAGGTTTCTTGTCCATCGATAACCGTGAAAGACCCAGTTTCTTAGTTAGACTTGGTTTCTTCAGATTTTGCCTTCTCTCCTCATTAAATCACTTGCCACATCAGCAAATTGCCAACGTGGCAGTGCAATTAATATCTATAGAAACTACCATGGTTTCTGCATTGGGAGTGCCCTTATAACGCAATCAAATTGATCCGTTGAGTTTTTTTAAGAATCTGAAGATCTTAATAAAATCTCCTTTTTTTTAAAAAAAAATCTTTTTGAAAGTTGCACGTCAATCGTGTTTCCTAGTTGGCTAGATAAGCCTTATTTTAGCTAAATGCTTGGTGTACTTAAAATTTTTGACAGTTTTGTCTCATCAGACAGGTCTTTTTTTCAAATAGAAGAGATTTTTGCCTTTTGAAATTTCTTTAGATATTTCGAGTAAGAAATATGCCCCTTGAGCCGATCACAAGAAGTCAGAATATCCCAACTCAAGCGCATAGGAATATGAATTTATGCCATTTTATATCTGTAATTCTAATTTAGGCACAGATCAAGCAACTAGACACAGTGACAGTGGGAGCTAATCTGAACCACAGCTGAATGTGTATGTGTCTATTGGATTGGTTTTGCACAGAACTCAGAGCTGAAGGCGGCAGAAACAGTGGTACTTAGCTTTCCTTGTCCTAGAAATTAACTATGTCGTCATCCTTTACAGGTCTGTCGAAAGATGCTCCGGTGAAGGACTACTCTCTAAGCTCGTCCAAATCCGATCAGACCTTTAATGCCTTCTTCTCTATTTCCATCCTGGCTTCTGTTTACGGCAATGGCATACTGCCTGAAATCCAGGTAGTCAACCATGCTTCTGACTTATGATCGAGAAAAAGATACCTGACCTTCATTCATATGTTAAACTCTTATGAGAAGATCCCTCGTTACGCTCACAAAAGGACCTTTGTTGGTGAAATCCAACAAGAGTTATATAGGCTGATGAATGTTTTTTCGGTCATCGCATTCTACCGATTTCAAGAGTTATGGGACCAATAGTAACCAATTTTATTTTTTTAAGGAATAACCGGTTTTAGTTGAAGAACCAAAAATGGACTTAAAGGAAAACACAAAAATACTACTCAGGTAAGCTATCGGAATATGGTCCAACTGACACGATAGGCTGGGCTTAGTGTGCACCAAAACTTAAAGGCCATATGAAGTCTTGTTAAAAATAGCCCATGCGAGTCTAGTTAAAAAGCCCATTTGAAGTATTGTTAAAAAGGCCCATATAAAATCTTGTTAAAAAGGCCCATTTAGAAGCTTTATGGTGATTGATGGGCCGTTTTGAAATCGGTTTTTCAGGCCACGTTGGCGCCACCGGCGGCCGGGAAGATGATGAAGGCGCTCGTGCTGTGCTACTCCGTCATAGCCTTCGCCTTCTACCTCCCTTCGATCACCGGCTACTGGGCGTTCGGCAGCCACGTCCAGTCCAACGTCCTCAAGAGCATCATGCCGGACTCCGGCCAGGCCCTCGCCCCGACGTGGCTGCTCGGCCTCGCCGTCGTCTTCGTCCTCCTCCAGCTCCTCGCCATCGGCCTCGTCTACTCCCAGGTGGCGTACGAGATCATGGAGAAGAACTCGGCGGACGCGAACCCGGGGCAAGTTCTCGCGCCGGAACGTTGGTGCCGCGGCTGCTCCTGCGGACGCTCTACCTCGCCTTCTGCGCGTTCATGGCCGCCATGCTGCCCTTCTTCGGCGACATCGTCGGCGTGGTCGGCGCCGTGGGGTTCATCCCGCTCGACTTCGTCCTCCCCGTCGTCATGTACAACATCGCGCTCGCGCCGCCGAGGCGGTCGCCGCTCTACCTCGCCAACACCGCCATCATGGTCGTCTTCTCCGGCGTCGGGGTCATCGGCGCCTTCGCCTCCATACGGAAGCTCGTGCTCGACGCCGGACAGTTCAAGCTCTTCAGCAACAATGTCGTGGACTGAGTGAATCATGTACGCGTGTGTATATATATATATAAATTAATATCGGTATAGCTAAGCATTTGTTTCTTGTTTCTTACTTCGAGCGTACAGTTGCATATAGTGGCATATATCGATCGAGTGTAAGCTAGGTACGTAGGAGTATGTACTATAGTATTTCACTGGTGATGTAATCAAATGTAGTGTGTACGAGCAAATGCAAATCCGCAATATACAAAACATGGAGAACATGGCAACATGCATACCAATAGCTGACGAGAGCGATGAATTAATATATAGATCCCTGCATGCTATCGGTGTGATCTTCGTCAATTAAGCTTAATCCTGAATCCCTGAACCATGCATGACGTATAACGTGTACAACCATGAATGTATTGGAGGTTGAACTACTCCAAGGATCATATAACGTGTACAGCTCACTTATATCCAACCATGCATGAGCAGAACACTTCTCATGAAAGAAGAGAAATGCTATTCTTTTCTTCATATAGTGGAATGTCCGGTCTTTTCTGTCAGACGTCTTGTTGCTGAAAGGAAAAAAGACGTGATGAGACCAGTGTCGTCCAAACTGCTGGTAATTGCACGGTTATCGCGGTAACTGCTGAAACCGCCGAGGTTCGGTAAGAGTTACCGGCGGTTTGGTTTGGATGAATTTCATCCAAATTCAAAAAATATGAAAAAAATTTGAAAAAAAATATATGTGGTAGTACTCGAATTGTGCATCCCCAACGGTGAAAAAATCCTGTAAAAATAACAATGTTAAGATTATTTTTTGGAGTAAAAATGAGAAGGTATTATGAAATTGGAAAAAGAATAAAATAAATGGACCAGCCCAGTATTGTTCATACCACTGTTTTGGCCCAACCGAAGATAAATTGCCCCCAGTGACCTAAACTCTACCCCCATCCCAATCCTATCCATTCCAAGAGTCCATCTGTCCCCTCCCCGTCGCCCTCCGGTCGGTGCCACGTAGATCCGCCCCATCGACGCAATCAACCGGATGACGCCGCAAACCATGTTGGAACGCGCGGTAAGGCGATAACCGTAGGTGTTAAGTGCCGCAAGGTAACCCTCAGTGCTTAACTATTTATCGCGCGGTTGCGCGCGGTTATCGCGTGGTAACCCGTGGTTACCGCGCGTTTCTTCGTTCTCCGGCGTTCGGCGGGGAGGGGGGGGGGGACCGCGGTAACCGCGATTTTTGATTTATCGTGCGGTTTTAGAGGCAAACTGTGCGGTAACCGTGGGTGTAGTTGCGGTAATCGAACGAGTATGAATTTAGAGTATGTTTGTACGAGTTTCAATTTGAGGGGCATACGATATTTTTGTTCCTTCCATAAGTGATTATATTGTTGTATGAGCTCTATTAGTACGAGTATGAAGTGGTTTACACATGTTGTTGCATTTATTTCAGGAGGGAGATGGGAGACAGAGACCCTGTGTAGGAGCATGGGGAGAACATACCATCTGGATGGCATTGCAAATATTGTCATACGCGTAGGGCCGGTGGTGGGGAAACTCGACTCAAAGTCCATTTGGCTGGAAAAGGAAAGGGGACAACATATTGCCTCTCTGTGCCACCTAAATGTCATGATTTCTTCCGCCGCGACCGTAGACCAAATAAAGGATGATGGTGATAGGCGTACCACCCTGAGAGACTTGAGAAGGGAGGACGCAGCAGGGCTAATTATTATGACCTAACGAGGTGATGCAGCATGAGAGGAAGAGAGATGCAGGCGGCGGTGGCTGCCTCATAGGCAGAGGCCGAATTCAAAACGGGTGTGGAGGAATGGGGTGGCGTATATGAGCATGGTGGTGGCAGTGGCAGTGCTCATATCACGCCACCCCCAGTCCTCGCAACCCCCACGAGGAACAGAAGAGCAAAAGTAATCCTCTTTCAAAGGATATTAAGGAGGTCTTCATCGCAGAGGGAGTTCACCTGCGGTGAGAGATTACAATCTAGCCGGTGACAAGACCCTGTACAGCCAAGGATCGACACTGGGTGGTGGACAAAGAAGGGGAAGCAAGCGAAGGAGGCTGTCAGTGAGTCCTGGGCAAGGTTCTTCTTTACCTCTGGCATCCCTGGGAGAAATGCCAACAATCCTTACTTCGTGAGTGCCGTTCGTGAGACCCAGAAGTGGGGTAAGTCATAGTTAATGTACTTTGTATATATATATATATATAAGTGATAATATTTTACCTTATATGTGGTAATGTAACCATTGCAGGTGAAGGAGTTCCCTCCCCAACTGGTAAAGAGATAGATAGCAAGTACATGGATTTCACAACAAAGGACGTGGCCAAGCAATTTGATAGATTCAAAAAAGATTGGCCATCTTATGGTGTTACTCTTATGTGTGATTCCTGGATTGGCTGCACAGGCATGTCGATAATAAACTTCTTGATCTACTGTAACGGGGTTATGTTTTTCCACAAGCCTATTAATGCCACAGGGCAAAGCCAGAATTTTACCTTCATATTAAAGGTAACAAAATGTACTTCGATATTTAGTGTGAATGAACATATTTCTTGGCCTTACCTATATTTTCTCATGGCTTCGTGTAGGAGCTAAGGAAGGTGGTGCATAAGATTGGGTCCGGGAATGTCGTGCAAATAATCACTGACAATGGGTCGAACTATAAGAACGCTTGTAGATTGCTAAGGCAAGAGTACTCAAATATTGTTTGGCATCCCTGTGTGGCTCACACTATTAACCTAATGTTGAAGGAGATTAGAAAGTTTCCGGACCATGATGCCATGATTAAGAGTACAAGGTTGATCTCTTGATGGTTGTAGCAATCATTCGAAGCTGCATGCCATGATGAAGGAGTTATAGGGGGGAATTGGTTAAATGGAATACACACGGTTTGGCATGAACTACATGTTCCTTGAAAGTTTTCTTAAGAGGCGACAATAATTTATGATGTGGATGGCTGCTTCTGGATTCATGCAGAGTAAGTTTAGCTCGACCTCTGAAGGTAGATATACTCATTCATGCTTTTCTAGCATCCAGCGATGGGAAAATCTAGATACAATGGTCAAGTCAGTGTAACATATGTACTCCTTTCTTCGGTTCGCCGATGAAGACAAGAAACCTAATTTGAGTGAGGTTTCTACTACCAATACCAGCTATTGAAAATGGTGTATGATAGTTTATTTGCAATGAAAGAGATAAATATGATGGCTTACTTGGAGATTGCTATAGAGGATTTTGCACGATCTTACAAATCAGACCCTCATCAATGCAGGTACTATGTAGCCTTGTATTGTTGTATGTTACCATTGTGTTCAATTACTTGTTTATGTATCCCTAGAATTTTGTAGTACAGCGTTAAAACCCTCGAACACACTGATGCATACAATACGGAGCCATATTCTTCGAAGATCTTCGTTGTGCGTTTGAGTGGATGGCCGACCTTGACACTGTCGCTGACAGCTTTGGTTGAGGTCGATATACAAGCGAAAACAGCTGGGGACTTTGGAGGCCTCTTGCCACGAAAGATGGCGATGGATTGGGAAACGATCCCTGGTATGACACATATAACCAACTATCGTATGTATCATTGGATTCCACATATTAAATGACATGTTGCTTGTAAATTGCAGCGCAATGGGTGGTCATTTTGTGTCCGACACACCGACGTTAAAGAAGCTTGCTTTGCACATTGTTGCATAGTGTTGCTCATCCAGTGGGTGTGAACAGAACTGAAGCACATTTGCATTTATCCATACCAAGGTCCGCAACAAGCTAACACACAAGTAATTGAACAAGCTTGTTTATGTCAACTACAATCTTAGGCTTAGAATTCAACAAGAAAGGAGGAGACCGCTCAGGAGAGAAGAGGACGATCCTCTTCAAAGGCTAGCGACTTACATTTTTATGATAGCAACAATATTAGATTGAATGGACGATGCTAAGGTTCAAATGTAGCACTTTGAGTTAGATGAAGACTCTTCCGACAGTGACACCCCCTTGCTAATCCTGTCACGCCCAGAATTTAGCCAATTTCCCAGAACTATTTTGTGTATTAAAATCCCTGTCCAGGAATCAACCAGGGTTACACAAAACGACAAATCAATAAACAGTTCCAAACATAAATAAGGCGTAACATACTTAAGAAGAGGCACTTAGTCCTAACACGGACAGAAAACAGCAGCGGAAAGGCGAAACTAGCGTGACTTCAAGCTCCACGCCACAGGCAAGCTCAACTGGGATATAAGCCCAGGTCCCCACTTCTTTGAAAGGGGGAAGAGGCAAGGCTGAGTACCAACCACGTTCAAACAAGCACACCAATGATGCCATTTTGTGCGACGGGATTTCAAAAAAGCGGAGGCTGGTGGCTCATTTGCGTAAAAGCAGTTGTAAACAGTAGTAGTTCGTAACAGTAAAAGTTGATAAATTTAATCAAGATTAATTTTCCACCGATTAACGTTACAACCACGTTAACCAGGCCAACCATTCCCACTGATTGACGCTAAACAAGTAAACTCAGTCTCCACTGATGAACGCTATACCACGTTCACAGACACCTCCGGGTAACCGTTAAACACGTTACCCGGTACTCCTGATTAACGTAACCACGTTAACCAGTCACCACCGGACAACGTATACGCTGACCGCTTTTCCGACCAACGCTAAACCACGTTGACAGGCCGCGCTTGATGGAAGTTACAGCACGACCACCAGGGAAACTGGAGAGTTACCACACTCACAGTCTCCACCGACTAGCGTTACACCACGCTAACGGTCACCCCCGGTCAGCTCAACCACGCCGTTACCGCACCACACCTTCCACAACACCAGTTTGATAAAACTCGATTAATTATCTAAGGGTGAGACTCTCAGGTGAGTCTTGGCATGTGCCCATTACCGCGGGCGCGCTATTCGAATAGTTTTACTCTGATCAGAGGTGTCAATGTAACCCACAAGACAAGCCCCACACAGCGTTCCCGTGTGCCAGTACATCACGACGCTGTCCCGTGCGAGGCTGTGACAGGACCGTTCACGCAACCCTCCTAACCATCCAGCACCACGCTGAAGGTTGTGCACCTGCCGAAGGGCACGCCATATTGGCCAGGCTACGCCCCTTTGCGCCACGGTGAATCAGGCGCCCGATCAAACCCTACCCGGGCCGACCAACTTTCCATCACGCCCACTCGCTCTTCTTCGGTGCTAGGAGAGGGAGAAGAAACGCTTCAAGCCCAGCCGTTGCCCACGCTGGCTTGTGGCAAGTACGGGAAGTTGGCCCAGTGGGTTCCCGGAACCGGTCCTAATGCCTGGGTGTGACAATCAAAACCATACCACAGCCACCATTTAGGTCAAATTTTAGTAATTAACAACAGCCTATCCAAGGTTCCGACGATACGTCCCTCGGGGAGGAGTGGTTTAAAGGGATTGACTTCGGCTCCTATTATCTTTGTTTACAATCTTAAAATTGGTGAATTGGTTAATCAGGAAGTGCGCGCTAAGCACGCTTCATATTTCTAATAACAAAGGGCCTTGCTTGTTTGTCATTTAGATCAGAGGGCGCGTCATACCTTACTCGGTCGCCTGAAAATGAGATAACATGGCTTTTGAATCTGCTCTGTCAACAAGCCTAGTTCAACAGAACAGTAGGAACAGCGGTAGAGTGCTTACCGTAGCTTTGGTCGTCGCACGTCTAAATCGCTTTATGTTAAGAAGCAGCTATTCTATGGCACTCGGCTTGGCTTACGCCTATAGTAAGAACTTTAGGGACGGAATCCAATCTACAGATGAATGCATACGAAACCAGAAGCAGGCAAAAGGGGAGCGCATAGCGAGGAATTTTCATATAGCATCGACCACATTACCGAATCTACTCTGAGACTCTCTTCTCTTCATGGTTGCTGTCAAAAAGAGTCTCATTTAGTCCCCAACTCTATGGATTTTAACTCTTTTGGCTCAACACGCTGCTTCGACGTTGCTCGGGACAGGAGGCTATGAAATAGTTGAAAGCAGATGCAACATTACGAATAGTAAATCCAGTAGCCTTAAGTCGTACCGAACACTATGTCCTAATAGTAAGGGATTTCCTTTCAACCTGGTGGTACTGGAGAAAGTTGCTCGAAAGGAAGGGACTAAACATCTGTTCAAGTAGTAGCCAAGTAGTAACCGAAGGAGTAGCTCCGAGTTAAGGAGTACCGAAGGGAAGGAAGAAAAACCCGTGAAAGAAAAGAGATCGCAAATGGGTCTAAGATATAGTCAGTGAACAATAACACAGAATCTACTATGTCGGATCGAACATAATGCAAATAAGAATACACAAACGTAAAAGATAAATCTTTAATTTAGTTACAGAGTGAGATGTTTTGCTGACCTACAAAAGGTTGGTTCTGTTGATGATATCCCTTGAGGAGCAAATGATGACCGTGATGAGGTAGAAGATGTGTATGATGAGTCGATAACTAAAAGCAATCCGGGAATTTTTCATTGGATGGTAGTAAGAGTCTCCTACGTTACCTACGTGGTACGATGACTCTTGCCTTATGCTACCAAGGTGGTAGTTTCTCATTTTAGTTGGATACAGTGATGCCGAAGGATCTGCTGAATAACGATGGAAAAAAGGCAAAGGGTATATGTTTATCCTTGAAGGAGGCTCAATATCTTGGTGTAGTAAGAAACGAAGATTGTTTCTCTTGTCTACATGCACGGCTGCAGTTCAAGAAGCATATGGCTGAGAAATTACCTTCTGTGTCTTGAAAGCATGCTATGAGACCAACCGTATCTTACTGTGATACCATGGCTGCCATTCTTTTCTTCTCGACAAATATCATAACCATGGGCTGTCAACAAAGAACTGACATGATTCTTGCTGGGGAAGTATGTATCGGGACAAGATGTTAGTTGAGGTGGGCAGAGAGACACTTTTCATTCCAATCCTTCATTGTTGTGGTTGGACAGACTACATGCAAGACCTTTTATTCCAACATTTCTCACTTCGACATTATTTTTCTATTCAATTGTTGCTTTAACAATCACATCAGCTAATCGGCATCTTGCAATTCATGTGCTGTTGGCATCTCTTTTTTTCTTGTTTAAAGAGTTGACTCGTCGAGCATGCTTGGCCTTATTGTCGCCTCCTTTGTTCCTCTTCTTTCTGTGCAGATACTTTTGATCCAACTCTTCCTAATACCGCGCCCTCTGCCTATTACAGTCGATACCCCAGAAAGTAGTTTACTTGGGTAACGTGAAGAGATGAAGTAATCGTATCAGATTATACCACTCAGGGGTTAACTTGTTGAGAAAGATGGTAGTCCTTTCGAAGCTTTGTGTCCGGCGCTGCAGCCCAAGAAGCTAAGAAAAGTGGTGAGTTGCTAGGGTAGGATATTGTATTAATCCGGAAAGTACTATAACAGAGGTATGCAAAAAGGAACGATATGAGTATTTGAATAAAGAAGGCTAATTTGATCCAGTCACATCTAAGCGATCATTAACTATATGGTCTATTGATCATAGCAACAACTAGACATGTTGACAGCCCAGTTGTTCATTTATGGTTTTTCCATTGTTTTTGTTTTCTAAGAAACCCGCCTTCCATGCATCATATCAGTGGGCGGTAACTTTAATATGCTTCATATTTGAAATAAGAGTTTTTTGGGATCACAACTGGCAAGCAAATCCCAAGAAATTAGTAGCCCCCCCCCCCCCAAGGCCTTGTGCACAGAACAGTATGGAAGGAGGAGGAAAAGAGCAAGGACGCAATGTAATTGGATGGACCCAGATGAATTGATCTTCATAAAGGGTCAGCCATAGGCCTATAGCTTCGGCAACAAAGTTCAAACTAAAAATCAATTGCGATGATTACAATCAATTCCTATTCAAAATCAAATGTAGTATATATGTT